>CAJNOQ010002397.1:0-24572 GCA_905250885.1 Didymodactylos carnosus | reverse complement strand
ACAATAGACATTTATACACCATTGGATAGAGAATTTAAAGGGCTACATTTTGGACTATTTATTTTTTAAAACACTCGAAATCGACTTTTTGGCCTAATGTCCGCTTAGTTGCCCACTGTGTGGAGTCCCACCTGCCACAGTCGGTTGTTTTCGTTGTTGGCTCTCCGAGGATGAGCCTGCACAGGAACTTCTGAAAACATCCGAATAAAATTTAAAAAGTTGAAAAACCTCGTCGTTAAAATCAAATTTCGATCAATAGGATTGCTGGAAGAGTTTAGGATTTCGCCACTCACCGTGGTGGATTACCTACAATGTACCATTTTCATGACGGAGACCCTTACACTTTCCCAGTTATTACATTTCTCTACTATGTAGTGGCGGACGCAGACATTTATTTCATATAACCTGCAGTGAAGAGAATGAAATTTGAGCTTTGAAATGAAAAACGAGCTGCGAACGAAATTTAACTGCAAAAAATAAATAATAAAATATAGTTTTTCAACTTTTTAAATTTTATTCCCCTCAAAGTCCACGGTCATCTGAATTAAATATCAACATCTGCATAGTACAAAAAATGCAATAACTGGGAAAGTGTTAGGGTCTCAGACGTCGCACATGTAGCCATGGTGAGTCAGAAAATGGTTATGAGCGAACTCTACAAGCAACCCTGTTGGACGAAAGGTGCTTTTAAGAGATTTTCAGAAGTTCCCTTGGAGACCCATCGGAGGACCTCGTACATATGCCCATCGGATGCGCCATAGTCGATTACCTAGGGAGTGATGTTTTCGCGTCTCTTTTTCGTTTTACCCATAGGAATCAGTGGTTTTCGTGTTTGGATCCAATGAGGGTTGTGTTTATTTTTTTTGTAGTAATAATGTGTAGTTATGTACAATGATGATATATGACAACAAAGCTGTGCCTTTTGCTTCTAGCATTACATATTTGCGATTACTAGTGTCAACGAAATTCTAAAACTATAAACTATAACTTCTATACAATAACTAAGTTACAAAAATCTTAGCTATAAATTATAATAATTATAGCTAAGAGAGAAAAGGTTTTATGTTTTCTACTGTTAAATTTGGGCTTTTTCCATTTCAAAAATCAATAACCTTTTCTTTTTCTAAAAATAAAATGATTAATGGACGAAAATTTATCAACTTTTACTTTTCAACAGATAAAACTTTTTTGTTTACTAGAAAGAAAGTTTTCTAAAAGAATCTTTTGTTTTAGAAAAAAACCAAAGGTGTAAATTGGATATTTTCTTCTTTTCTAAATAAAAGTAGATTTTTCATTCAAATAAATAATCAGTGAGAAACGACTTATAACCGTTTTGCAACTGAAGTAACAATGAAAACATTCCTTTTTGTTTACCTTTGTGTATTCATCGAAATGTTGAGATGGATGAATACTGAAATAACTTTTCCGAAATCTTGAATGATCTTTTTATTCTTTTCAATTGAACGAGTACACTCAAAAGAGTGTGAGAAACAAACAAAAGTGAGCAGATTCACTAGTGGAAATATGAGCAAGGTATTGACCACATCCTCCAACGTGTCATCCGTACATAATGTCATATCATTATGTAATTATAGCATGAAGACTACATCGAGATGACTATGATGAGATGAATGAATGAGCTAGAAGCAATCTACTACTGCTGCTATAGCTTCTTCATCCAATCGACGAAGACCAGAAAGTATCGTACAAAATTTTCGTCTAGTGTGGCTGGATGCTCACATTGACGAATCCGATCCAGATTTTCACCACTCTCTGACACAGCTTCGACGAGTGGTGAACACCATCGATCTCTTCACCGAAACTAATGAATGCGTTGATTTTCTCACTAATATCAAAGACGAAAGGCTTTGATGATCGTGTCCGGTAAATTGGGCCAAAATATCCTATAAGACATTCATGATCTGTCACAATTAGATTCGATCTTTGTCTTCTGCAGCCAGAAATCACTTTATGAAGAATGGGCAAAGGATTGGTCGAAAGTGCAGGGTGTTTTCACCCAAGTCGGGCCCATCTGTGATGCACTAAAAGACGCTGCACGTCAATGCAATCACGATTCCATTCAGATGAGTTTCGTCTCAGCGGAGGCCGAATCTAATCACCAACAAAATCTCGAACAACTCGATCCATCGTTCATGTACACACAGCTTTTTAAAGAAATCCTACTCGAAATGGACGATGACAACGAAGCCGTGAAAGAATTAACCGAGTACTCTCGTGAACTGTATAAAGACAACGCCGACAAATTGCAGGGAATTACCAAGTTGCAACGAGAGTACCATGGTTATCATCCCATCTGGTGGTACACCTGCGAATCTTTCCTGTATACAATGCTCAACCGTGCTCTAGGAAAGCTCGAGGTAGAAAGAATTCTCAAACTGAGCTTCTTCATTCGCCACCTCCACAGACAACTGGAGCAACTGCACCAAGAACAATCGAGTGACCATAAGGCACCGTTCAAAGTTTACCGCGGTCAAGGGTTTTCCAAGGAAGCCTTTGAAAAATTATTGCAAACAAAAGGCGGACTCATCTCGTTCAACAACTTCTTGTCCACAAGTAAATCAACGAAGATTGCTATGAAATTCGCATTACAGCAGTCTAATAAAGTCGCTGTCCTCTTCATCATGACCATCGACCCACACATCTACTCCATTCCATTCGCTCTTATCGACAAACTTAGTGCCATCCCAAGCGAGAAGGAGATTCTTTTCTCCATGCACACAGTCTTTCACATGGTGAGATCAAACAAAGCAACGAAAACAACCGACTGTGACAGGTGGGACTCCATCTTACTGCAGACAACGACTCACAATTGCACAATCTTACCACACGAATGCGATATGAGACTGCTGGATCCCGAGGGTTGCACCGACTGGGCCTACTGCTCATCAAACTCGGTCAGGGTGAGAAGGCCGAACAACTTTACAACGTGCTAATCAGTCAAACATCCGATCAGAGTCACCGAGGTCATTATTATCACTGTCTTGGTAATGCAAAAAATCAGCAAGGAGAATACGAGAACGCGATCAGCTTTTACGAAAAGTCTCTTGATATTCGCCAAAAAGCACTGCTGCCGACTCATCCCAGTTTGGCTACTTCCTACAACAATATCGATTCGGTGTATGACAGCATGCGCGAGTACTCGAAGGCACTTTCCTTTTACGAAAAGTTTCTTGATATTCGCCAAAAAACACTGCCGCCGAATCATCCGGATTTGGGTTTTACGATAAAGGTGATGACATCTGCGAAAAAGAAATTGGAACAAAAGTCATCGGCATCTGGACGAGAGCGCAGAGAGACACTCGCAAAAGTACAAACGAACAAATAAACGCAGCTGATAAATTCATTCATTTTGTACACACTTTGTATACACTAAAATAAATTGAAGTAAAATTATTGTTATTTAGTTGTAAATTACGCTAATGTAAATGAATTGTATATGAATAAATGCCGTGTGGTGAAAAGAATTAAGAAAAAAAAAGAAAAGAAAAGAAAATAGGGCTAGAAATTCGGCAAAGACAGGAGAAATTTTTTTATGTAAAGATTTTATTTCTATAGACGAATATGTACTTAAAAGAATACTGAAGAATAAAATATCGAGTATTTCATTTCTCTTAACTCGTGCTTCATACAAACGCTATCTGGTCTTTGCTTTGTTATTACACTGCCTCATTTCTATTTTATACTCAAATGCAGAGGTTTAATATTGTTTTGCTACCTTTGAACACAAAGTAACTGAATTCGGAAAGGCCCATAATCTATTATAAATTTGTTAAGCTTTTTATATCAATTTCAGGCAATCTTTTTGACTGCAACAGAACGTGTTTCATTTGGAAATCGAAATATAAAACAAGAAATCAAAAAGAAATTTCGAGTAAATTCATTTTTCTTCATTACCTTTGAAGATAAACATGCCTTTCAAGTGAAATTGATGTAGTATCTTTACTCTTGTTCTCGTACTGACAACAGTGTTGAATCGCGACATACATGAGTGGAAAAGATAAAAATACATGCCTACAGAAACTGCTACTCAAACATATTAATAATTCTTCTTCAGAACATTTCTTTTTATATTATCTGTCTTAGTCAAGGACTTTACCTGATTTACAAAAACCAATACAATATAGAAGTGAAAGTATGAAAGTAGACAATATAAAACAAAATCATGATGTTACAATGGTTAATGTACGTGTAAATTATATTTTTGCTTTTATTTCAGTTTCAGGCAATCTTTCTGACTGCAACAGTCTGCAAGTGTTTTTAACTGTCCTTGAGACTTTAGAAAAGCTTTGGAATTTTATAAGATGTCTTAGAACTCAGGATTTATAAGATATTTAAGACTTAGGCAAGCAGATAATCGATGAGTTCTCGATTATCTTAAGGATATAACTGGTATACTCCCGATTGAAATCAAAATTGTCAAAAGCTAATCAAAAGGTAATCAATACGTTACGTTCTTTTTGATAACTGCACCTCCCTGTCCTTCCCAGACATCGATTCTTATATAAGAACCTTACCAGAAACGTCTAAGTCTCTTACCAGTGTCTTACAAGATTCTTATCGGAGTCTTTCATCAGTTTCTTGTATAAGATTGTTTAAGATTTCCTCTCGACAGTCATAGGTGTCTTATAAGAATCTTATAAGATTTCGATAAGAGGTTCGTAAGAAATTCATAAGAAGTACCAGAAATTCTTAAGTTTTTAGCCAACAGAAGCAACTTAATCATAAGAGAAATCAGCAACGCCAACTCTCCTAGAGATCAAATCTTATGAAATCTTATAAAATATCTACAAGAATCTTATATAAGGTAATCGATGGAAATGCGTAACATAAGAACGCATGATAGCATTATATAAGAAACTGATAACATTTTTATAGGATTCTGATAAGAATCTTATAGGAAGGATATAGTACAATTTCATCACATTCTTTAGTGATCAGTACCCTATATTCTACTTTCTTACTATAATCTACTGTTTCATACGTGAATAAAATAATTTTCTTTCCACTTATTTAATTTTTCTATAACCTTAGTCCCACGCGGACAGTCTCATGACTTGTTCTTACTGTCTCCTGTTTCTAGACCGAATTTACTTCCATAAATCTATCATAACTATAAGAAGAAAATGAAGTTGGAAAAATAAAAATATGTGAGAATGCAGTCAGGGCACGACATGTTGCTCGTTTGTATAAATCCTACCTTTTCAAACTGATCTCTAGAAAAATGCGCTTTGAGATCCTTTTTTTCTATAAAGATCGGATTCAGTTCGGACTCTCTAAGTCGCAGAAGATAGAACAGGTCGAATGCTATTAGTATGCATCAAAACTCTTTTCATATCTGTCTTGATAAACCACTAGAAGCAATCATAAAAGAATTTCATGTACACTTACTAACATGACTCATCATTCACTAACCAGTGGTCAAAAAAAAGAATTTCCTGATTGATCGCAACAGAAAGTGTGATACAGAGAACAGGTACGCGAATTTTTCATAGTATAGATTCGGGTATTTCTTCAAGTGTGTGGTAAGAGGTGAGGGTGTGGACAGTGCGAGAAGATACGTCGACATTTCCGCGAACCCACATTACCACGATAACAGATCCGCCACCGCTATTCCACAACTTTTTGAAAATAGATTTTAAAGAAACTAAACTTGTAAAAACTAACGAAGTAACTGTTTTAATGCTGAATCTACTCGTTTTTAGAGCTCTGTCAGTCACAGCTATACCTTCAACTAGTCAGATAGCAGATAAGCACTTGAACAGCTCAAGAACATAGACATCAGTAAAATACATTCTGTGTGAAACTACTTTTCGAACTCACTCTCACACTGCCCACCACCCACCACGTACTGCTCCAAACACCCAAATGTGTACTACGAAAAATTCGCGTTAACGTCGTTCGCAGAAATGTCGTGTCACGGGAAATGTATCTATAAAATATTTTAATGAGTTGTTTCTAGCAAAATATAAATCTCTCTCAGTTTAATTCTGACAAAATTTTAGTAATTATATTTAAGAGTTCATAGCATTTGATTGGTTCCTAAACGATTTCCTGTGTTTCGTAGGATCCTATATGATGCAGGGTTATCTATTTAGTTTGCATATAGTCAGACGCTTTAATTGATGTAAATAAAAGGTCGTATGTTAACTTATCAAGATCTTATGAACTCTTCTACACTAATTATATAATCTATCTTGCTGAATTCTTATCAGAATTTATAAGATTCTTATATTCCTTCTTACAAGAATCTTATCAATATCTTACGCATTTCCATCGACTGCCTTATATAAGATTCTTATAAGATATCTATAGAATTGCCGTAAGATCGGTCGACTAGGGTCATAAGCTGCCTTCTAGTAAATAAGAATAACATAAGAATTGTTGGAACATCTTATGAATTTCTTACGAACCTCTATGGAAATCTTATAAGATTCTTATAAGACACCTATACCACTCTCGATGGGAAATCTAAAACAATCTTATATAGGAAACTGATAAGTTTCCGGTACGAATCTTAGCAGTTTTATCAAAAAAATTTTGTCTAGGGTTGGAACAACAACCTTATAAAAGTGTCCAATATTGAAGCTATGGCGAGGAACAAAGACTGAAAAATTCACATTATCTCTCTCCCTTTTTTATTTTGCTATCGTTTTTGATAGAACAAGAACTTCATTAAAAATTTTAATGAAAATCCAGGGTCACTGAAGTGACCCCCCCTTAAAGATCACTAGTCTTTCCTTGAACGAGATAACGAAATCTGTCTACTTTTTAAATTTTCTCTATCTAATATATATGAGTGAGTTGCATTGGCATTGTACCGTTGCTGTTCACCGATTATTTTGCTTATAAAAGTCGTTCTGCGGAACAAAACTGAATATTTTTTTGGGGGTATGTTTGTTTAAAGATGGTCATTCAGTACTGAAAAATAAAAGTTTCTATTTCATTTGGTTGTCGAGATATGAACGAAACAAGGCCAAAACGGTGTAATTTTGGCGCCGCCTCTCGAAAGAAACAGAAATTTTCCTCCATCCTGTTTAAAGATTACTAAACTATACTTCACTAGAATTTATAGCCCGAAAACAGGGCTTTCAAATTATGTACTTTGATCTCAAGTAAAATTAAGTTTTCCATAAAATCTCGAGGAAAAACTGCTGTTAAATACACTTTTTCAAATTTTGTCTTGCGAGACACCCAGACGGTCTCCATACGACGCAAATGATTTAAGAAACTCGAAATTTTGTAACTGTATCGTTAACTGCGTCCAATGTCGTTTTAACACCGCTATATCATTGGTCCCTCATGCCATAATTAAATTTTTCGTCGGCTTTATTGAAGCACTCACTACGTATCTGTATCTGATAGAAGCAGTACGTTCATTCCATTTAGGCGTTTGAACTATTTCCGTTTTGTTCTCAGTGTCCTAGGGGCGGCAGTGGCCATTCCTATTGTCGCGGAAGCCGAAGTCGTGGCTGTTCTGTGGAGAGTATTGTCTCAAACGAACAATTTTTACATTGTTCAAAAGTAGATAAATTCCCCAATGACTGTATCATAACCCTGATGAAATCAACATGTCTCATACTACTTCTGATTTTTAGAATGACATTCACAACCAACAAGGAGGTAAATCCTCAAATAAATTCTAATAAACGAATTTTGCGTGCCCAGTTTACTGCTATTAAGATATAATTAGTAGAGGTATATTCGATTAATGTTGGAAAACATAGTCGAGGAAAGAAGCCTGAAAATTCTTTCTAAATACTCTGTCAAACACAGCAACATGGTTTATTTGAAAAAGGCATATCGCAACCTCATTAGACTCAGTTGGTAATCATCATCATGCAATGAGAAAAGGAGATCGTTTAACTGTGTCATATTATCGCGAAGACTTCTTTATTATGGTGGGCGCGACCTGGAACGCTGCCTATCAGAACACAATTCTTGAGATTTCATTCGACTGAGCTGAAATTACTACTATCGATAGAGTAAGGTACTGTTTTACAGGTTCAATCAATCTTCTTCTAAAACTAATGCTTCCTTTAAGTTATTAAGTTTTGAACTTATGAATATGCACACGCCACGATCTATGATGCTCGAATGGTTGCTTAACGTTTTCTGCAATATCACCCCTATTCATTAGAATATTTTTCTGAGCCAAGTTTTTGAAACAGTATCCACTTCAACTGAACTGCAACTGTACCACCCACTGCAAACTAGCTAGCTGTTTATCAGTCGAAATCCGTCATCCCATATCAAAATTTAACTGAATATTCGTAGAGATACGACTCTCAAGAATTTTACATATTCGGAATGAGGACGACGAGCTACGTTGTAGGGCGCAATGGTCTCGTCGGCGTCTCGATATTTTATATGATAAATCAGGATCTTCCAATGTACGTTTTCAGAGTATTTCACACTATATTCGACTGCAGAGATCAAACGCACTTCGTTACTTTCTTTCCACCGATCCTATTTTTCTTATATGCGCTCGAGAAGGAAAAAGATGTGCAGGAAACTGCTCATTAACTGGCAGTTTACAATCTGTCTAAAAAGTGCCAGTTGGTAACGTATTAACGGTCTAAAAACCATACCATCCAAACCATCAGAAAACTACCTAAAAACTGCCTGAACGGTCTAAAAACAGCCAGTAAGCTGGCTGCCAAGTGGCAATTAACCGGCAGTTAACTTGCCAGTTTTCAATGTCGTAGGTCGTATATAACGGATGCACCACAAATAATGCCTCTCTCGGCATCATCTCAGCATCTCGGTCAAAGTTGATCATCAAATCTCAATCTTTTTTAAAAGTTTCCTTATTCAGTTCTATACAAAACTTTGTGCTTCACTTAGTGGATGTGTATGAATATTTTTCAGATATGAAAACTAAAGATCTACAAAAGTCGTTCTTTCAAAGTACAAAACTAGTGATGATATATTCCGTGATATAAATGTGGATTTATGTCTTAAAACGGTCAAAACATGGTCAGTGCGTCTTGTTCGAACACCAGCAACAACTCAAACGATAAAGTGGTCGAATGAAATGAAAAAACGGGTGTCACGATGGAACATATGCAACTGTCCGATCGTTTGTCCGATTAAAAGTTTATGATCGTTCGACAAATATCGTCCTTCAGAGAGCAAATGACCAACCACCGCAGATGTATCGTTTCGAAGAATACGCACGATTTCCGAGCATGTATGATGTTCTTACTCTTTTTGTGTTCTTGACTAAACACAAGCACTAAATTTAGATAGATTATTTCATATAGTTTCAGTTAATCATATAATGTATGGTGTAAAGTTAGAAACGTTTGAACCAAGGCGGAATGTACTCGTTTGCTGGACAAAAATCATCAAGCCAAGACTTACTTTTTGGGTAATTTTTATCACAGACTGCTTCTCCATTGGTTAGAAAAGCAGCCCACCAACCGAAAGTACCGGTAGTAAGCAATGTATGCTCGCACAACGTTAACACAGCTAAATCTTCAGCTGGTGAAAAGTCTTGTGGCGCAATGACAATGTTCTTTTGCTTTTCTAACAAGTTTTACACCAAGTTTTGTTGTCGCTTGTTTTTATTACGAAAACAACATTAGAATATTTATTTGAAAAATAAGTCATGGCCTTGTCTATGTATGAAATTGATGATACTGTAAAACCCAAATGCTGAATCTCTAAGAAGTCACCAAGCCGAACGTGAACGCCCACGAGTGTTTTATGACAAAATTTTAGTTTTCTTTTTAAATTGTTCTGCGGGTCTGTTGTATTAAACTTGAATATATCTCTAATAGACGCTTCAAGATCGGCCTTTCTATTACTATTTTGTAATAGTTCCTTCGTAAGAAATGTGTACGCTTTGATCAAGGCGTTTCTTTTAATAATCAATTGACGTCGTACTTGTTTTTCGTAGACTACAAAATGTTTATAACCTTGCCAATATCCAGCGAGTGCAACATGATGTTTTTTACCCTTACGCATTAACGTTGGGTAGTACTGACAACCGTTATGCTCACGTCTGATATCACTCAGTTTTGGCAATCTGTCTGTGGAGATCAATCGTACAGGATGAATTAGAAAGACGGCACGAAGTTCTTTCAAAATGTTTTCTTCAATATGCATATTGCAATTGTATTTTAACGCTAAGCCGTACGCACTAGCATACATAAACATTCTATTTCCGAGCCGACCACTGCTCTCGTTTAAAATGATACTGCAATAAGCAGGATAGTAATTCTCATTGTAACTATTATAATTTAATAATAGAGTTGCAACTATGATCAACATCACTACTAAAACATGTTTCACAGAAATCTTTCCCCACATAATTTACATCAGCAGAGAAAAGATTCGGATATAAAGATCATCAACATCTAATAAAACAAGGTCAATTTAGCAAACAATGTGCGGCCAGCTTCTTATGAGGCTTTTGCATGAACAAGTGAACAATCTGCATTACCAGTAATTATCACACTGAATTCATGCAGTGCTTTTGTTTCCTCTTATATATGGCAGAACCATACTTCTTTTAATGAAGATATCTAATGAGAGTGCTTACGGCATTTACTTTAGTTTATTAAAATTGTGTAATCATGTAAATTTGAGATGGAGCAGTATTAATAAATGTATAGAATAGTTTGCATAAAACTGCCACAAAATACATGATTTAAACTAAATCTTTATTAATATTTATTGATTTCGAGTTTACGACATCTAGCTGATATCATCATCAGAGTACAAGTAAAGACTGAAAAATATAACTTATGTGCGTTGATTCGCTTTTAAAACCATGTATTATACAATCTGAACGGAGAATAACATTTTCAGGCTCTCTATAATCGCATAACAGGCAAAATACATATAGAAAACTGTAAAAGTGAGTATTAGAAAAGCTCGGGTTTCCTGGTTCTTTTCACCTAGTGTTATAACAAATTACAAATCACTCAAAGAACGAGTTCATAACTTTAGAATGTAGAATGTTTATGCTATACCTTGACGGTCGTTCTATTAGCGATCTGTGATAACACTAGGTGAAAAGAACTAGGAAAGTTTTTCTAATACTCACTTTTCACCAGATTTTTGAACCCTTGCCTAAAAACAAACGTTGTCATGAGGTGCAGTGTGGTTGATTACGTATGTTCCATCGATCTCAAGATTCATCCAAATTACCAGATGCTATTGCTGAGACTCCAGCGAAGTCCAATACTACGACCGAACCGCTGAAAATTAAGGCCTCGCTTGACTACCATTTTGGTGCAGACACTTTGTACTACCTAACCAGGAAAAAAACCAAAATATATTTATTATAAATATTTTACTAATAACGTGATTTTCTTAACGGTCCACTAAAAAACCTACTTTAGAAGAAGATTTTAAAAAAGACTTGCGTGATGAAAGGTGCGGTCCGATCTTGGCTTCCAACTACTTGAGACTGCGAGTCTCTATATGTTTCTGTCAAATGTTATTCAGAAAATATCCAGGTCTATTTTTCTTGCATTTTTTGAATGCATACTTTCTAGTGGTAACCCGCTAGACGCATTAGTGAAATTAAAATATGACGGTTACGAAAGACACCTCAGCTCGCTTCGCTCGTCTCAATCTTAGTCGTGGTCATAAAACAGCCAGAACGTTTTCTGTGGTCGACTGTTGTCTTATGACCCTTGCTCTCAGACAAGGAAAAAGTTATCAATATGGAATAACACACTCAGGTAGAGCTTACAAAATGACGAGGCTGCACAGCTCCGCAAAATACTAAGAGACATTTTACATAATTTAGCGTATCCTAATTCGTAAATATATCGACCGCAAACATCGCCACAGTGAAAATTCTATACATACTGCTATCAATACATGGAAGATGTGGACAACAACAAACGTACATTAGAAGATCCTGATTTATCATATAAAATATCGAGACCATTGCGCCCTACAACGTAGCTCGTCGTCCTCATTCCGAATATGTAAAATTCTTGAGAGTCGTATCTCTACGAATATTCAGTTAAATTTTGATATGGGATGACGGATTTCGACTGATAAACAGCTAGCTAGTTTGCAGTGGGTGGTACAGTTGCAGTTCAGTTGAAGTGGATACTGTTTCAAAAACTCAAATATTATTCAGAAAATATCCAAGTCTATTTTTCTTGCATTTTTTTGAATGCATTACTAATGACGTGATTTTCTTAACGGTCCTCTAGAAAACCTACTTTAGAAGAAGATTTGAAACTTACGTAAAACGTAAAATTGACGTAAAATTGAAACTTTTAAACAAACGTAACAACTGAATTATATACACAAAGAAGATTGGAAAAAACTTGAATACATCTGTCTAAGCTCATTATGAAGTTTCACTTCTTTTAACCTCAAATCCAGCTAAAAAAATAAATATTATCCTGCATAAATAACTAAAATAATACAAAAAACGAGTTCAAACTTTCTTGCATCAACAAACGAACCCTCAGAATTGTATCAAACAGAGCCTTAGAAGTTCACCATGACACGTGCGACATGCATAAGATCCAGAATCATTATTAATCATGCTCTTGTAAGAACTTCTGGGGCTTTCTTGTACTGATTGAATTTGTATTCCCTTGACTTTAGTAGTCTACACTGTAAATTACGACAGTCGTCTTAGTGATTTACAGTCAGTCGCTGCAAATCGCTTTAACAACTGAGGCAAGTGCGTCAGTCACTTTTCGGACTGCCAGCGATTGGGCATATTTCTCATTCGGAAAAGGGACTGCCACTTATCTGTTGAGACGAGAAAGATCTTTAAAATATCGAAAAAAAACTACGCTTGTTCGAGAAGTTGGTTTAGGCTTCAGAATAAGTGTCATAAGTTAAATTTTAAATTTCCATTGTTTTGAAAATAAGTTACACCGCTAGTAGCTCGCCTTATGTACTTGTGAATTGCGTTAACTACGCATCCTTTTCCCGATTTCCGCATCTCAGGCTTACAAACAATATGAAGAATTAGACTAAAATTATGAATCTTTTATATTTCTTGCAGCTCCTACTTAGTTCTTGACCAAAATAGCTTAGGAGTTGAACTGAAAAACCTTTGGGATTTAGCAGCAAATAATGAAAAACCCTTTTGATTTTTTAATATTCATCGAGTCAAAAAACCGTTCGGGTTTCGAAAAGTATCTATTTTTTTTAGAGAGCACACAAACTGGTTCTCTTTTTCTGTTCTACACTTAACACTTCATTGCCCTGTCTGCTTTTCTTTGTAATTTGCCAGATTCAATAGCCATAAGAGATAGAAATCCTTTTGTGCAGTCTGCCTTACAACCGATGAAGCAAATTCTTTTCCTGCATCTTACTTTACCGCACATAAAGAAGTGAATATTGTTGTTTCGTATCCTTTCTCTATATAACAACAGAATCGTTAAATGCCGAAATTATAAGAAACCATAATATCATTTCAAATACAAGAAACTATCCTCTAAAAAATAGATATTTCATTTGCAACTGAAACTTAAGGATTTAATAAGCGTGAAAACCCCTTCGTAAATCCTAAAAAGGGTTCTGTATATTTGCAGTTTCCCGAATCCTTTTAGGTTTTTTAACATGCCTGTTTTGTTAAGAGAGTAGCCCCTACTCATTTCATTTATTTTATATCTTTTTCACTTCTCATATACTCTGTGGTTATTTTCCCCATAAGTTTTCATTATTATATTTTTGCATGGCTATGACGGGTATTAACCACAGAAGATATCGTGGATTTGAAAAGGACCTCATATCTCAGGGCCTCATGTTCAGGAACCTCGATCGTAAAGTAGCTGTTTTTCAGTAACCACCATTAACAGCTACCTCTTTAAATTCCTATCGTAGATAGAAGAGAATCAGGACTACATTTTGGTAAAAAGAAAAGTTTCATCTCTCTTGGATCAGGCGTTATTAGCATTTTACGCAAAAAAAGTAAAACGCTTAAATCTCAGTAACCATCCAGTAAAAGCTATCATGGTGAGCCGATGCTGCCAGCCGATGCGATGAAGGAAAACAAGGTTTTTGTAGGGCAGTAACAAAGAATAGTCGGTACTTCGGTACCGGTACTAGGTCAGTAGCGAAAATTCGGTACTATTCTTTTATCAATAAGTTAAAATCAAATTTATCACTGTTTCAAAAATTAGCCAAAATAATTGTATTCCAGCGATTAGAGTGCCTTCAGAATGCACATTTAGTATTCCTGGATATTTGGTACAAAAGGAGCGATAAAGGGTGTTCCAGAAGTTCTGTTACAATTTGAATAATAAATTTTTCTATAGTGAAACAAGTGGTTGTAAATTTGTCTCTATGAAGAAAAGATGCAGTAAAACACGCTCTACAAAATGACCGTTGATTGATCCCGCTAGCTCATCTGGTAAGAAAGTTATAAGCTTAGAAACGTTTCTCGTATAACGGGTGTACTATTAATAAAGTCGGTTTCGGTATTTTTGCTCTAACTCCTGTTCCTTAGCTTCCCTAGAGTATATTCTTTTTTTAATAGAAGCGCCGTGAAATTCTCTACAAAATCATACCTAAACTCTAATTTCAGAACTTCAATCAGGAAAACTAAGCAAATTATACGCAAGGTGAAAAAATGAAAAATCGACAACCCCGTTTCCAACAATATACCTAGCAAGAAATGGAAAACGTGATCGAAGTTTTGATATAGCAGCTAGATAGAGAAGAGTGATCATTTCTGATTAAAACAAAACAAACCCGATCGAAAAACCTTTTGTTTTGATGAAGTTATGGGACTTTTACTGAAGTCCACTAATTTTTTTTATGTTCTGAAAGGTTCATGGTTAATTTTTCTTTTTTGTGAAGCACATTTCTAAGCCTATAACTTTCTTATTAGATGAGCTAGCGGGATCAATCAATAGTCATTTTGTAGAGCGTGTTTTACTGTATATTTTCTTCATAGAGACAAATTTACAATCACTTGTTTCACTATAGAAAAATTTATTATTTAAATTGTAAGCTTCTGGAACACCCTTTATCGATTATTGTCCGATACTGTTAAAGAACTTATGTTTTTGATAGAGAAAATGCACTTTTCAACAAAGTAAAGAAACATTAGGTACAAGATTGTTCATAATCATGAAAAATAAAATAAAAATACAAGTCATGATCTGTTTGCTCGATTTCTGACACGCAGCACCCAGCATATTAAAAAACAACTGTGACGGGCTCAGTCCTAAACTAGTAAGATTAACTGTGGTGACTAAGCCAATATTCAGTAATCTCGGTACCGGCTAAAAAAGGGTTTTGGTACCAACACCGGCAATTTTCTAGATCGTAATCAGTCATTTGCTCATTCCACATAACTGCACACATATTTCGCTGATTGTTTTAGATGATGATTAACGAAGTTTTGGACCAAGATATTAGAACATAATGTGATGATGTTGTGGTCGTTGACCTTGATAACACTAGTTCTTCGATTAATGGGACTATTGTTCGTATTAAATTAGAAAGTTTTATATAAGTTGAAAAAGCACTATAATCGTTATACCGAACATTTGTTACTTCATCTGTTTACCAGGAGGTACGATTCAAAGGAGATGTATCCTGATGCTGAATTGAATATGATTATTGAATCGGATGGCAGTGGGTACGAGCGGTTCTGTATCTTTAAGAATGGATGATGATTATAACTCCGCGTTGTTTAGGAGATCATCATTACTGTGTGCAATATATCTAGCTTTAAGCGGCTCAATCGATACAAGTGACGGGGCGCAAAATAAAACGTTTTATTGTTATAGCATCTTTTGCAGCACAATAAAAACGTTTCTAATTTACATTGCCGTTTGTAATAGACTAAATGCTGATAATGGTGCCAACTGAATCATAAATCGTACAATATTACGTGATATAACAAGCTTTTGGTTACTTAATGGCTAAAGATCAACCGAAGAACAGGTAAGGAATGTGTATGTTCAATCATTGGGTAAATTGACTCATTTTTATTCTTCCGCATTTAGATACAACGTCAAATTTGCAAACTACATATTCAACCTGGTAGTTTGTGCCAGATTTTACAGCCAGCAAAATTAGATACATTTATCACGATGAATAAATACGATGTTCTGGAAATTACAGGAAAATGTGTACGTGTATAAGTATCCTCGTAGTATCCAACTAGAAACTCATTGATATTGTAGGTTGGTAGTAATGATTTATACGAATTACATAAAACATTGAAAGTGATGCGCGAAAAAGCGTTGAAATATGAAGAGCAGTCAAAACAAGTTCAAGCCGAAGTAAGCAGTTGTCGAGAAAATATACAACGATTGGGACAAAACATTTCAAAACAAGGTCGAATTGAACTAAAAAGAAAAGCTGTCCGATATGGTGAATTTAAAGCATATTTGGTAAGACATATGCTCGAATCATGCTTTCTCTATTCTTCGCATTCTTTACTCCGTCTATGCTTTAGAAATACCAAGATCGAGTTTCAATGTATCAGCGCTCAGTCCAAGCATGGAAGAAGCTTAAGGTGATTAGAACTGAGATAAAATTTAAATTTAAATCTTCACAAGAGAAAATGAATGAATGGTCTCAAGATGTTGAAAAGAGTAATGAAGTCTACCAGATAAAAGTAAGTTATTAAGTTATTACAATATTGACAAATTTTGAGAGCGAACGTCTTGTATATTTCTGCTTGTTTTAAAAATTCCAGCTCGAGCAAACTAAAGCCCAAAATCCAAGTTTAGCAAATGCTATCGATACATTGATCGAAAATCATCGTTATGTAATTGAAAAAATACGTAAACAATTACGTAATAAAAAACATGAAGAAAAACACCGAATGGAAAATGTTCAGGACATTAGTGCTCAAATTGAAAAGTTATACAACCAATTGAGAACAGTGAATCAAAATTCTAACGATAATCAATCTTTAGATGTACGTGTATGTATATATATAAGTAATTGTCATTGTTTTTTGTTATATATGTGCAATGCTCTGGCGAAGGCTTAGATCTTAAATATTGAATTCTTTCCAATTGTATTATCCTCTACATCAGTAATTTGTATTCTATTTCTTGAATTCTGAAGGTTGAATGGAATCGATTAGAAAAACAACGTAACAGATTGATTCAAGAAAGTCATGTTTTACGACTTCGTGATGAACAAATAAATGATGATTTGAGAAAATTGCATGCACAGCCAGCACGTAAGTGTAATTGTAGGCATATATAATGAGTCGAAACTATACACCTCGGTGAGACAGGTTGTGTGAGATCATGAAAGTATTTGAGATAAAGCAGTTAAATAAGTGGTATTCAGTTAAAAAGGGTATAGTCATTCACGGACAGCTTTTAAATCCGATTCGGGAACCTTCTTACGATATTTCTGTTTTAATGATTTAGATAAACAATGTGAATTAGAATCAATACAAAATATGCGTCTACAAAGTCTACAGTTATCTGATCCAGATAGTTATAAAGCTGTTATATGGTATCGAAACAATAAAAATTTGTTTAGAAAACGGGTGTATGTACCAATGATTTTATCAGTATGTAAATTACACCATGTCACTTAACATGATCTATGTTGTTTTTATTGTTGGTACCTTAGCTGAATATCGAAGATCAAGATATGGCAAAATATGTTGAATTTATCATACCGAAACGTGATTTAACAGCTATGTTTATCTTTGAAGATACTGACGATATGAAATTATTCATTAATGAATGTCATACAAAGCAAGACTTAGTTGTTTACGTTTCAACTATACCACAACTGACACTGCAAGATTTTAAAACACAAGTACAACCAATTGCATAATTAAAGTACGTATGTTTGCAGCCACTTTGAGTTCAAGTCATGTATGCCATATTTATCTAGACGTTATGGTATGATGAATTACTTGTTAGATGTCGTCAACGATTCTGATCCGGTATTATGTTATCTGGAATTCCAGGTATTATGTTGAAATTCCCGAAGAAGACGAAGAGGAAGGATCGATTGCTGCCTTTATCAGACCAACCTGTACCTATTTCTGGAAATTTAGCTCTACACGTTGTCAAACATTTTCTCTTTTAGGTAGGATAAAGAGTAAAAATGGATACTCGCTAATTCATTTCGACTTAACTCGTAAAGTTGAGAGATTTTGTATTAAACTCATAATAAACCATATTTTTCCTCTGTAGAAGAGGAATCAAGATTTGAACTAAAATACAAAGTTTGTTCTCTTTCATTTCGTTTGTTAGAGAAAAACATATATATAATTCAGCTTTAGATTAAACTGGATTATTAACAGACTTTTCTCTTTGTTTCTCTTTCTATAAAAATATAGTCTACATCTACGTTCTACGCATTTTATCATTTTTGACGGCTTCCCTTACACTGAGTTTGAAAAAATCTAAATGTACGTAAGGAAAGCGTAGTTCATAACCCTTAAAAGTACTAGACGTCAGTAAATTTGATCGTGTATGTCTTGAGTTGCTAATTCATGCAACACGTCTATTCGGAGGAGTAATGCAAAACTTGAAAAATTCAGAGTTAAATTTTTACCAGAAACCGACAGCGTCCAGATTCTGACTGTGTGTTTGTTTAAGTATGATAAATATTTCTCAAGATCGACTTTTCTGAAAATGTTATCAATTCTAGCCCAAGTTTTGGCTATAGATTTTTTCAGATTGCAGAACCTCTAGAGGAAAAACCCTTTTACCATTGAATTGAGCATGTCGCGAAGTATACAAATCACTGTTAAACATACCGAAAAGTCCACTTTCGATTTTCACCAAATGTGCCGCCTGGAAGCACCCTGTGCCCCAGATTCGGGCGAAATGTGTGAATTTCCATGGATGTGGACATGCAACACAACCTAGTAACTGATCATGGTAGTACTTGTCAACTAAGACTAAAGCGTTATTAACAACAATATATCCATCATTATCTACAATCAAATACCATTTTATGTCTTGTTTGAAACCCATCTGAAATATTTTCAGCATACCCAGATGCAGTGATAATTAAAAATATAAAATCACTTTTGAAACGTTAGATAAAATCCAAAAAGACAACTATTATGCGTTTTAAAAAGAAGATCTCTGAGCAAAACGCTAATAACGTTTCAACGACAAGAGCTAGAGCCCTGTGGTTTTCAGATTCTGAAACTAGACACCATGGAACGTCACTCTACTGGAAAATGAACGCACCAGATCACGTTTACCATGGTATACCATTCGAGACAAAATCCGAAAGCTACCGTTTACAAACCACGCTATGAAATCCAATCTCAAAAAATACCATTCGACAGCGAAAACATTTCTCTTCAAAACTATGTAAGGCCCAGGTCCTCATATCCTTTGGTTCCGGAGATACAGACGTTGGTAATCAACCACGCTGATCACCATAGCGATGTTCGTTTCATGTTTCCTACTCAATCACAACTTCAGAAACTCAGTTTAGTGAAAAGTCGGTTTTTCGCTTGTTACCATTAAAAATTGAAAACCGTATATTTCACTTCTTTCTCGTCCAAAAAGGCTGACATTTTCAGGGAATGATAAGCAGAGATTGCAGAATCTACATCGAGTCGAAAATATTGCATAAGGTTTTCGTTTTATGCGTCCGATTTTATAGTGAATCTCTGGAAAACCTTCCACAGAACCAAAGCTCAGATCATATTTTTTCTACTCGATCTAGATTCTGGAATCTCTGCACAACGTATAAAAAAATTCCTTCCCAAACGCTTCATTTTGATGGAAATATTTGCTTCAAAAACGTAGCTTGATGTCGATGAGAAACACAGAACACATGTGTACAGGTGTCTTCCAACCTGCCCGTTCATTCTCCAGTTGATTAATAGATGACGTGTTCTTGTATGGCTGATGAAGATACCATCTCCGTATCCACGAAGACAACATGTCATGGCTTGTACCTATACATTGTTAAAAGGTGCCGGTTTTTTCTGAGAGACACTTTGAAAAGAGTGAGAGGTTGGCACACTATTTGTAAATGTGTGTATGCGTGTTTGCCTGTGTGGTATGTTTGTACAACCTTCTTCTTTGTGAATAAGTATACACAAAAGAGAGCATCGTTGGGGCTTTATTGCCTCAACGTTTGCCGATGAGTAAGCACTATACATTTTTTGTGATTTTTTCGATTTCACACACGTAAAAGGCGAGGTAATTGAAAGATGACGTGTTCCTGTATAATTTTCTTGTCATGGGTGAAATTATTATCTTTGCAACCACTTGTCACAGTTCATATCTTCGTATGACTAAAAGGTGTAGGTTTTCTCCAAGAAGCACATTATAAAAGAGTGACAAGTACAGAGAAGTACTGACTCACTGTGTGTATCGTGTTACAATCTTGTTTTCCTGGGTAAGCACATAGAAAAAACACTAAAGATTGCCCCTGTACTGTTATATCGATATTGTTGGTGAGTAGGCAATACGCAAAAGAAATCGGATGCAATATGTTCTTCGTATTGCACGATGATGATTGTATGCGTACGCGAGATAATCTAAAACCTTTCCAGTTCCTCAGTTACACATCAACTGTCTGCTTTTAATCTCAAAAAAGTTACTTTCTGCTAAGTCAGTAATATAATAATCTGAAAAAGGAAAGCCCTAAAAATTGTCAACGATGCCAACATTATACTAAATATATGCTATATTTCAGATAAAGTGTTCTGTTTATCTTTTCTTCGCCTTGCTCTCTACTCTAAGACATGAGCTGGTTTACGGGGGCGAAACATGCCATTGATCTGACACGAATGGCTGCCAATGCTGGACGAGCAGGACAGTTAGTTATTAATGCCGCACAAGTTGCACGTCAAGCTCACGATGCCGCGCAAAGTAACTACGATAACATTTTGATGATTGCTTTTTCAAGAATCCCAATGAAATCAAACGTTTTCTTATTTCTTTAAAACAAGAAAAATACTAGAACCTTCCGTTTCCCACCTCTTTAGATCGTTTTTAGAAAGAAAAACATTTTTGTCATTTTCTTCAAAAATGTGGTCATCGGCAAACTAATGACGGTGCTACTAACCGAATGAACATCGTAGCACAGTTGTATTTTTCTTTTCAGAAAAGGAACGTAAACGTATAGACAAACCTCGTCGAGTGTATGCCAAACGACACAAAAAAGGCAACGACATCTATGAGATTGAAATTCCCGAAGAAGACGAAGAGGAAGGATCGATTGCTGCCTTTATCAGATCTCAGGAATATACATCGATGTTTGATGTTCACGCATCTACAGCTATGGTGAGTGTGAACGCATCATACCGTTTTTTATGAAGATTATGTAGCAAAAGTGTGATATAAGCGACTTACCACTAATACATCAATAGAGTTTGAACAGTTTTCTTCGTGCGCTTATACGATTTGTGGCCCGTTTTATTATAGTGCTCTCTTCGACGCTTTTTACAAAATAGAGCGAAGTTTCCTTCACCAATGAAGTTGGAAAAAAAAATAACTAAAATCCGGTAAAAGTAGGTAGTGGTATCTTTATCCTAAAGACAATTTTTCTCTATTTTTACAGGATAAGAACTCTTAGAACTTAAGCCACCTTAAAACAGTAGTAACTCACTATGTTTTTTTGTCGATTCAGGCGAAGTTAAATGATCCCGGACGTGGCTTACATCATATCCTTTTACGGCATGGCGATGATTTTCAAGAACTTGGTCTGAATGTGGATGGCGATGATCCACATGCTGATCAAATAGAACTACTCGATTATCTACGCAAGGTTTTCCGTCGAGCACGTTATCTCGGTCAAGAATATGGCCAAAGTGGTGAGTGCTAAGTCACGAAGCGAATATCACACGTCGATGATAGCAAACGATTTGCAGTCACAGCATCTAAGCCGATGTGACAAAAAACAACGTAAAATTTGCGCATCCCTCGATGAAACAGCGACTGAGTAGTTTTTATTGTTTTTCATAAGAATATAACCTAATATATGGAAGTAAAAATCCGGAGGGAAAATCCGAAATGAAAAAAGATCCAGGAAAAACCCGGAATTAAAACAACGGAAGTAAAAAATCGGGAATAGTTTTCTTTTTGGCGAAAGTCCATAGTTTTTCTGCGGAGAAACTACAGAATATTTTTCATGTGAAGAAAAAGTACATAGGTTTTTTTGATAGAAAACGTCTCATTTTGGGGAAAGAATGAGCATTTTATCGCTGAAAAAGAGTACTTTTTCTCTCAAAAAATCTATGAACTTTCCCACACGCGAAATCTATTCAATAGTCTTTTTCACAACATCTATGGACTCCCCCACAAAAAACAATTTTTCGGATTTGTTACTTCCACTTTTTCTAATTCATGATTTTTTTTCCTCAAATTTTTCGTTCCGCATTTTTCCGTATTTTTAATTCAGCATGTTTGATTTATGGATTTTTCACTTCCGGATAGTGGGATAACATCTTTCATGTATGCAAATAATCGAAGCCGTTATCGTTTTTACAGTTGAGGGTACCGGTCAAGCTGATACAGAAAAAAATCCCTTTTTTACGGGTTAATTGAAAACCAAGAGACCATGACAAAATTTCCAATCTATTTTTAGTTGTGTAGCGCAAAAAATGTGTTGTTTTGTGAGAAACCTTCGTGCTAAGACTGAACTTAGAATTTTCGTTGAAAAAATTCGTACTATCTTCTTTTCAAAATAAAAAAATCCGACGACTACACCTTTTTTAAAGCTTGAAGAAAAAGTTGATAAACATTACCAGCTAATGTTTTGATCGTGGTGGCGCTGCTGTGCCGCAGCATCTGCTGCTACTATTTCCCTATTTAGACATTTTACAGTGTGCCTGAAGTTAACTCTAATTGTGAAAAAGATATGGTTCTGATTCACTATTCATCCAAAAATCATTACGTATTTACTTCTTTAGGTCAACTGCGTTTCGCTTGGAGAGTACAAGATACACATGGTCGAGATCGTATTCTTTTGGTTGCTTATAGCAGCCAAACGTACGAAGTTTCCGGTGTACCTCAAATTACTCGACCGTTTCGCGAAATTATAACTGCTTTCCTTCTACCACGCAATGAAACTGCCGTGTTCAAACGACCTGACAATTTCGTTGACGATAATGGAAGAAATCGTCCAGAAACAGGGGGATTTCATGGTACAAGTGGATCATGGTAGAAAGAAGAACGCAAAAAGAAAATCCATCGTATCATTAACCATGAACGTTTTTATAAGACTCTTTGTCAGCTCCTAGAGAACTTTCATGGTCTTTTGTGGGCATTTTGTTGCTGTATTTCCTTTCTTTGGATGTATCTGTTCCTGATGCCTGTATTCAGATCACTCAGTCGTTAGTTGGAGGGAAAAAAGAACATTGTTCATGTCATTTCTTTTCTTTCATTCTCTGCTATGTGGAAACGGTTGTTGCGCTACGTCAATCGTATATCTTAAACAGAGAACTTGCATGTCGTTTCCATTTGCTATGTTTTTTCTGAACTCAGTTTCTCTTTTAATCATTCCAAAATAGGAGGTTATAACCTATATTTGAGAAAAGGGCCTTCACCCTAAGCGAAAAAAGCCCACAAGTTATGTTTCGTAGTGACAATGCCTGTCCGGAATACAACAAGTTTTTTTCTTGATTAAATAAAAACGAAATAACACAGAAAAGTTATTCAAACTGTCGTTGCATCTTCGCCCTCTTCTTTTGTGTGAACTTCATTTTTGCTGTTCGTTGGAGAAGAAGAACCATCATGTTCTTGTGTCGAAGGTTTGACAGTTAACATCGTGACCGAACATTCATTGCATTATAGTAGAGCACAGTACGTGCTGCAATTTCTTGCTGACGACATTGCCTTCGTCTTCTTTCTTCACTCGTTCACGATAGAGATTCCAAAGAGAAACCGCAAGACAACCCGAAAGCGTTTTTCATAAGAATATAACCTAATATATGGAAGTAAAAATCCAGAGGGAAAATCCGAAATGAAAAAAAATCCAGGAAAAACCCGGAATCCCGTTTTACTCCTTTATAATTTAACAAACGTGGATATGTATAATCCAACTCCTTGATATGACACGAGTAACTTTTGTAAAGTTATTTCGTAGAGAAAGCACAACTATGTGTTTCTTTTCTCCTTATTGTGAATGGTGGCCATGTAATACTCTAATCGTGTTTACTGTTTGTCGCACTTGTTGAATTGCACAAAATGATTCTACGTTTCGCAGAGTATTTGTGCCAATTGCAAGCAAAACTGCTGTAGATGAAGCTATAGATTGTACATTTGCTGGTTTATTGATGATAGTTTCAACGGATAACTGATTATTATAGCTATCAAACCACTGTAGTCCTTTAATAGCGTCAGTATGTATATCATAATGTTGTGGACGAATACGTTTTGGCAAATATTGAAGATGACTAGGGGTGTTAATTTAGTGTTACTTTGGAAAATACATATAAATGAATCATTTATACTTAAAAAATAAAGATAAAGGTAGAAATAAATAAATAAATATAAAGGACTCATTTACTTTTATAAAATAAAGATAAATTTTTTTTTCATTTATTTATAGTTATTTTTTAAGTATAAATGATTCATTTAGTTTTATCCATTATTATAAATGAAAAATAAAACTAAATTAACACCCCTACTAAAGATGAC
>CAJNOQ010002396.1:0-24572 GCA_905250885.1 Didymodactylos carnosus | reverse complement strand
AACAGAACAATCAGTAATAAAGACAATGATGTAACTGAGTAGACCGAAGAAAATTCTACAAGAAAGAGAGAAAAAAAATATTGCTCCACATAAAATAACAGAGAAAATAACATTTACAATACCAAACGTATCTGAATCATCAGAAAGACAACATCAAAATAACGGTCAAACGTGAATGTTTTGCTTATAATTCGTTCACGATTAAACATAGAAAAGTCGTGCTTGCAGCGATTATAAGCCCAACGTTGATGAATATATGCAAGAAGTCCGGAGGCGATTCATCAAGACTTAGAAAAGAAACGCATGAGATCATTTACATCATTCGAACGGTACTATTTTTATCAGAATCACTCATACATATATGTACGTAGAGCTACTATTGTACAGAAGAGAGAAATAGTACGTCCGTTTACTTCAGTGAGTGCGAAATATATGGCAAAAATATAACAGAATTTTCCATTGTATTCTTTACTGCTACCGCCAACTTTCTCATTACGACTTGCGATTCCAGTCTTCATACCAGCATTATAAAGAAATTTTAAAAAAAAATAGGGAAAACTTTTCGAATTGTACGTCGACGCAAAACTTTGTTGTGTACAGAGTAATCGAGAGTCTGTATCTACGATCGTTATTGATGAACAAGGTTCTAAAACCTCTCGACAAGGTAGATATGCGCTTTTTATTGTTTCAGAGAAAGGACGCCTCGAATCAAAGAAAGCCATGGGTGCACAAACAATTATTTTTCAACAAATTTACCATCATGCAGTACGTCTAGACTAGCGTCAAGACTATACGTGCGGACGTATGAGTAAATTTGTACACCGGTCTATCGACGGGTAGTACGTCATCCTCGACTTTTGGACACCCCGTCCTGTCTACTCCTCCGGTTCAGCATCCGGTCGTACATCAGGACTTGACGTCTAGACATTATCAAAAAATTTTCAAATGCTGATTTGTGTGGACGGGTTACGTGGACACTTCGCACTAGCCCGAACGCCGGTCATCCAGGTTCTTTTGCTCACCTGACAGACGACAGCGAAATCCTGATATATCATTCTTCAACTAAGTTATATACAATGCTTAAGGAACCAGATGTGAAAGCACAGTTTTTATCTTCTACGATACAAAAGGCTGCTTCAACGGGACTGATCTCTGATCATTCGAGCTCCCTATATCATGAAAGGAACGTCCAATTTGATGTGCTGCTTGCTGGACCACTAAAGAGCACGCCATTTATGGCTGTCCTTGCGATTATCTTACAAAAGAATTACGTAATCGGCTAAACAACACTCCATTAATACAATTATTGTAGAACAGCGATTTATTTAAAAAACATTCGACAACCCTGGCATTGATTGCCATGGATGCAGGATTGAATTTGAATGTCATCAAGAGCCTTTCGTTGCAGATAAAATGTGTCACTGTCAATTTTTTCATCAAAATTAGCAAGAAAAAGAGACGCAATCGTCAGTAGAATGTCAGATAGGTACATACATACGCTCTAAAGAATAAAAAAAAAATATTCATTCTTAAAACTCGCAACGGTTGCGTTATACTGTGTGTGCAAGCCATAAAATCGCCCACAACCAAGCAAAAAGATATTTAAATGCGAGCAAAAACTTGCAACATTGTCTTCATATCGTTTGTCTGTTCATTTATAAGTGATTAAATATTCTGCAAACGCTTGCGCGTCATGGTACGTAACGAAAATATGATTTCCATCTGTTGTTGTATCAAATCCAACGGGGCGCGTTTTCATTGAACTGTTACCCAGAGTAGTTTTCCCGACTAAAACACGTGAGACAAACATACACCGTGTTCCGTCTGCATCGAGGCGAGTATAACCATGACTGTATAGAGCATTTGAAGAAAAATAAACGCCAACGCCATATGTTGTGCCTACGGAAAAAAATATTACGCATATACAGGTCTGTAACATCGGATGAAATGGGGCAAAGCCTACCGTTGACACCAGCGAAACTTCTGTTAAAGCAATCTTCTATAATCAAGTTTGCTGCTTGTTCTGAACATCCATGATACAAACGTTTTTCGGTGTCTGTATTCAGTCGTTTTTTAAAAGCTTGCCTGTGAACCAAATATTGCATGTATCATCGCTCGTTCTGGATTCGGTCAATTTGTATGACGAGAGAATAATTTCCTTTCATAGCTTGGAGAAATTCGCTGAAAACTGATTTGTATTCTGCTGAATTGACGGGTAGTTTAAAACGAATTTTGCTCTCAGTAGTTTGCTCCCATGTCTCAGGCAGCTGGTGATACATCAATGTAGGAGCATGATCTAAAAACAAAGACAGAAGAAATCGAGTAAATATTCCTTTTCTGAGATGTATATGTTTGCATTTACCTTGGGATGCTAAAACTTGTTTACAGAACTCATCGAAAATATTTTGCTGTTCGGGCTGAACAATAAATTTTACTATCAGCGATAGATTTCTGATTGTAAGCTGCTTTTTTGCTTCTTTTACCATGGTCTTGACCACAACGTCAACTGAACAGCCGTGTTTCCCGCACCCGATAGCTGGAAATGCAACTGAAGCGAAGTTATATGAAATAGCATTCTGAATGACATTCGATATGAAATCCACGATTGACTGTCGCAATATGGCTTCGTCCTTATCAGGTCGCCATTTGAGGAAAAATATTCGCTTGCACGGCAACTTACCGGGCGGGGTTGTAATCAGTAAAGAACCTGGATTGTTTTTATATTCAGTCTCGTAGGCAGCCTTACATTCCGCACCACCCGCGTTTATTATTATTTGTTTAAGTATTTCAGATGATGAACTGGCAATAATAACATCGACCTACACGAAAAAAGGAAACATCATTTGAATTTTGACAAAATAATGCCGGTGGTAAAGATAAAATTGCATAAAAGAAGTTATAGAGCGGGTCAATTGAGACGCCCGGGAGTGTGCTTCTAGCTATACAAGTCCCTTTTTTCTTTAAAACACATCCACTTACGCATCTTGATACTAATTCTGAGTAAGGGATTTCTGTTCTTAAAGTCAAGTTTTGGGAACCGAATCTTCAGAAAATCAGACTCTAAACGTTCAGAGACTTCTATGAGTCGGTCATTTTGTGGATTATAAAAAGCTGCCTGTATTTCGACTGTCTTCTATAGTACGTTTTTCTATTGCTTCACTTCGATATTTTGTTTCGTTAAAGCAGCGTACCAACTTACTTCGTCTTTTTACCATGTGCAGAACAATTAGAGGTTATGAGGCATAGGCAGCTTTATCTATCCTACGACTGACGTCAAACGCAGATTTTTCTTTGACACCGGTTTCTAGAGACCTGGTGGTTCCAAGACCCGATCTCAGATCAAAACGACGATAGAATGATTCGTGATCAGCACCATTAACTATTATAATACTACTTGATGTAAAAAGGCGTACACACTTGGTGTGGTTCACGCAGAAGTTTTTTTTACCTTCTGTTTTGTAATGTCTCCTTTTCCAACTTCAATTGTCCCTTTTCCAATCGTTGTCGATACTGGCTTAATTTCTGTAGGTTGTGGTGCTCGTGATAGCTCGGCGGTCAATGCGTTTATGTGTTTTTGAAATTCATTATAAATATCGACTCGTTCTGGCTGTATTACAAACGAAACAGAAATTGGATGAGTTGCTAACCGACGGTGAGTTTCTTGGATCATGGTCTGAGCGACAACATCAACTGAACAACCAAAGTGCCCGCACCCGATGGCTGGGAATGCCATACTCTGGTAGTTTTCGTTAAAGGCTTTTTCCATTGCATTGGAGACAAATGTTTCAATTGATTTCCGAAGAATGCCGCTGTCGGAATTTGGGTGCCATGAAAGAAAATATATCTTTTTTGATCCAAGTTGCCCATCAGCTTGAACTGAGATAACTGAAGAATTTGGGTTTTTTGCATGTTCAGTGTCATACGATGTTTTCACCAAGCCTGCACTCGCTTTAAAAATGATTTCTAACAAAACTTTGGATGACGAACAGACAACGATAACGTCAGTCTTAACGAAAAATAAAAGCTATCTAAATCTGCCTCACTTTGTTCTAAAAAGGCTTACCTTTTCCGTTGTCAAATCCCCTATGCGAACATCAATCAATGAAATCAAAGTGTTGTTGCTAATGGCTGCGTCCTTAGCAAAAAAAAAACGTTTGAACATTTTGACCAAATGGGTAACATACACTTGACTTTACATATTAGCTGAATTATCTTGTAATTCTTATAATTTTTTCACTTACCGTTATGTGCTGTGAAGTAGCTTGTTTATTTATATGAGTCTCTGCCTTTTGTCGTGGTGGTTGTAAATTACTTTCTGTTGTGCCTGGACGAGCAACGAAAGTAATTGAAGGACTAAGTTTCGGCACAGCGACCGTCGATGAAACTGCCGATGCAATAGTGGGAGAATTCAGTGCTCTTGTCTCTGTGCAAAATATTTTTTTACTTAATATCGAACCGTTCGATGCCCATGTTGTATCAAGAGTTGAAACAGTGTAAAAGTGTCCCAAGCAAGATTGCTGTGACGTGTCACAGTTTGTTTGATCCTCGTATGTTGTAGTTGCAGTGTCCCTAATAGTTGCAATGAGAACATACCCTTCTACATCGCTGACGTTACATCGCTCAATTTTATATCCAGCGTGAGCTGGAACATTTGTCCACTTCAGACTAATTCTGCCCGATTGTGAACCTCGCTTAACCGAAAGACTGGATGAAGATGCACCAGATTTCGGTTTAAATTTCAAAATGATCGAAGGTTCACTATGTCTATCGTCAGTTATTGCCGTTAATTGAGCTAAATAACATTTTCCATTTTCCAAACTGGTTTTTGTAAAACATGTTTCTGTAGTATAATCAAACGTTGTAGCCCTGGTATCTTCTGATTTAATACAAATTTCATATTTGCTTGCATTCAGTACAGGTAACCATCGAAGAAACACTGACTGGTCGCCCCATATGGCCAAAAATCCAGTTGGTTTTGCTAGAGACATATTTTCTACAGAGAAAATGGTGGATCAAAGTAACAGAGTATCAACTTGAAGGGAGGGAGGAAAAATCATCTGTGCACGGGCTCAGTTTGTTATGATTGTCGCACATACTATAAATTTTCAGAAAAGAAACGAAAGAAAAATAAATTCTTCAAACGGTAAGTATAAAATGATAGTATTTCAGTATTTTAGTGCAAAGGAAAAAAGCACTTATATTTATTGAAAAAAAGGAACAATAAGAACAGATAAGAATGTTTTATATTAAGATGTGTAAAAGAGAATTATTTTATAAGAACAATCACAAATAATAAGAAAGCATTTTCATCATCATGGTATCAGCAGTGGATAAGTTATCATCAATCCAAAATTTACCAAACAAAACGATAGCCTTGCTTGAACAGCATAAAGAAACAATAGAAGAAATTCACAAAGTTTTAACGAAACACCACAAAAAGCAGTTAATGTTGAAAATGGACTTGATAACGATGCAGCAGCTTCTGACATATTGTTAGAAAGAAATTTCGATTCAATTGAGTTCTGAAAATGTAAATGTAAAATCGTGTGGGCTTCTCGTAGGTTCCTGAAGAGTTTTAAGTAGTGGATGCTGTTGAAAAAAGGTAAAAGAAAGCAAATCGTTTGACACACATGAAGGCAACGAAACAAGTAAGTATGGTGAGTCGTATTGCTTACCTTTTTATTTCTGATGATAAATAATGCAACTATTACACGAAACTGGAGATAAAAAACTAAAATCCTTTCTACAAAAGCAAATGTGGAACAATATTAACTGTTTCGGGCATTTTCTACATTCAGAAAAGCGGTCATAAAATCTACCGATGATTGAATGTTTTAGTGAGATCACCAACTTCTTTCGAGTCTTTCGGTTTGTATCGACAGGATGTTCGAACCAGACCTTTAGAGGAAGTAAAAGTCGTAACAAGGTATGTGTAGATGAACCTTCATATCGCTCATTAAAGATACGAATATAAACAAACATATATCGTACGAGTGTTATGTAAAATACTTTCAAGCAATCTGTGTGTTGTGTTACAAGTAAAAAACTATCAAGAAATGTATGTTTCATATATTGTTGTTTTGTGAATGTTTTTAAACTAGAATAGATACAATGTAGATGTTCTGTTGTATTTAAATACGCATTAGTCGAACCGTCAAGTCATATAATATTAAGGGTACCTCCACCCCCCTATTTTTTGCAGAAAAATTGCCATTTTGAGTTGAACATAGTCTAATGTAGAGGAAAGTCTGGGCTATTAAATGAGACCACTCCCAGCGCTCCATGACCTTCCCTGACAAAATTAGGAAGTTTTTAAGTTTTTCCTTGAAGGCCTAGAAAATCTCAATCTTTTAGATTCGTAAATTTTTCTCTCCTTTTCTATATATTCAAAATTCTTTCTTATATATAGCACGATAGAAGAAAGTGTGCTGTTCAAAATAAGATGTTTTCCAGAATTTTCTGATGAGTTTTCTTAAAGATATAAGCATTGCCGCAAATGCCCTGAAAAACAGATCTCTGTGCACAATAAGTGTTTTTCTCACAATGCGTTTTTTTAATAGTCCTCAATTGGCACGCATTACGACCCCTCGAAATATCGTCCGATCGAGCTCAAAATTTTACCACAGATACTCCAGATCCTATCTCAGGTTCGGTTGTTTTAAAAAGCGTTTTCAACTTCAACTTTCGGCGTCAGAAGGTTTACAGAATAAAAAACCGGTTTTTTATATGGGATTTTCAGTATTTTTCGGATATCTCAAGAAGGAAAGAATATCTTTCGAAAAGAAAAAAACCGAACTTGAGATGGGTCTGAAGTATCTGTGGTAAAATTTTGAGCTCGATCGGACCATTTTTTCGAGTGATCGTAATGTGTGCCAACGAAAGCTGAAGTTTCCCAGAAAAATCATCGAAGAACACGTCAGAAAATTCTAGGCAAAAATAGATCGATTTTCTTTTTCGATGTTCTGTCTCTGGTATAAATTAGAACCCGATCCGACATCGGCTTCCCTAGTTTCCAAGAGGGTAAGAAAAGAGGGGGGGTACCCCTAAGATCTCTGGAATATTATTGTATATGTTCAGTAAACAATGACATGTTAAATTTAAACGTACTGCCGAGTTGTCCAATGGGTCAGTTGTCGAGGTAAAGGGTAACGAAAAATTAAAACAATGGAAATAGATACATAATAAATAAATTTCCACAAGTCGAATTCATTTTTTTTCTACTCTTTTACCATACCTACTGGAAAATTTATTTTAGCCAAATTTTTTAGCTATTTCACGATTCATCAGATATAGGTAACTACAAACTCACTATAACAATATGAAATGTGCAACTCAAAACAGAATTAATTTCTGGAAGAATCAAAAGATCGAAAGTGAATTAAGAGACGTTTTACCAGCCCAGCGAGAAAAGCTGTCAAGTGAAATTTTTTGACTTATATTTTTTTTTCTATTTTTCGATTCTATGATCAAAAGTGGGGTTATGAAAAAATTTTAAGGTCGTTTGGACTTGATTTCGCCGAGTTATAGAATTTATAAAATTAGGTGTATCGAAGATTTTCAAAAAAGTGAGGTCCGTGACATTTTGCCTATAACTTTGTGAAATTTTATCCGTTCTATTTGAACGACGTCTCATTCGAAAGTCCATCAAAAAATGAACAAAATCAGATGTTTCTAAATTTTTTCGAACGGAAACTGGATTTGTCAGAAGCCTACTATTTGAAAAATTAGTAATTTTAAAAACAAAATTTTTCCAATAAACTTTATTTTTCGCCGTCCATTAGATTTCCCACAAAATGTAAGTTAGTGCGTCTTGTAGAGCGCGCAATTCTCTACAAAATAAGCTATAAAACTTTCTTTCACAACCTCAGGAACATGTTGAAAAATTGCTTGCAATTATTACCATCAAAGTAATTAATTATACTATCATTTTATTAAAATCAATCTTTCTTGAAAAGAAACACTTTTTATATTAAATCAAGTATCCTGTTGAAGGTACAAGTGGTTATAGACAGACATATTATAAATATTTGAATGTTTTATTTGACAACAGTACGTTTCCTCGATGACGAACGTTTTTTAGCTGGACGAACATCAGTCGTTGATCCATTTCTTTTATCTGGTGACACTGCTCGGTTTCGAGAGAAAGTCGGAGGTGATGATTGTTCATTGCTAATTTCCATTGAATTTCTTAAATTATTTCGTTGCTCAGTCTCTTCAACTACCTGATCATCGTAAAATTCATCATCATCTTCCTCCTCCACTTCGTCTACAACTACTGTTTCTGTTTGCTTTCCACGTATCGACTTTCAATCGACATTCAAATCGCGAATCCTATCAGACTACATTCAATTCAAGTGCAATCTACTTTTGTAGGCCAAATGTCTGCATACGTTTTAGACGATAATGGTATTGTAATTGCCAAAAGTTTTGTGATGTGTTCAAACTCTAATAAGATAATGCAATGGGTCACATGTGTTTTTCAAGCTAAATTGAAAAATAATTATTATATCATGGTTTGTCCATCTGGAACTGGATATTATGCTTATAAAAACAGAAACAATAATTTTCGACAAATTACTCAAGACTGTTCTGTTAAAAGTCAATTCATCAACAACGTAATTGACCCACAAATTGGGACAAAAGTTCAATCACAAGATAACATTTTCTATTGAAATGATCTTGGAAATTGAAGAACAAGCAAATTCTAGTAGATAACTTCAACCAACCTTGAGTTTTTAAAATATATTTTTCTAGAATTAAGAACATTCACCCACAAAAAACCAAGCGATGTTGCTCATTCTTAACTCTTCATTGACTAATTGTCTGATTGTCAAATCCATTAAATTCTTTTTTACCACTTTCACGTAAAACAAGTATTTATTTTCTACAAAATTTTTCTGACTCCTATGTCAAAATGTACTTTTTTCATTTTTCCTTAAGAAAGAACATAATTTTTGAAACTCCGTTCGAAAAAAGTCGAGATTGTTTTGAAGTCTGAACAACGTAAGTCGTGGCTTACGACGGCGGATAGACAACTTTTCTTAAAAAAATGACGTGACAAACATTCTGTCCTATGTAACAAGCGTGTGCGACAGACTAAAAAGCCTATTCACCACTTATACCAAGTGTGCCAAAATGTTTGCGACACTTTTTATTTTGCCTATATCTGAGCACACACAAAACATGAAATCTTGAATTTTTTTAAAAAGATGCGTCGTTGAATTCTCTACAAACTTCTATTTATCTTTATTTAAAACAATAGAACTAAACGTTTTTACAGATCCCATAGTATGATTGTATGGAAATACTTCCACTACTTACCACTGATTTTACTATGTTTTTCCAATTTTTTTTTCATGATATAAACAAGCACATAAAAGACTGAGCTTTTGTATTTCGATTGAATATGAAGTGCTCTTTCAGAATTATTTGTAAGCGTTTAATCGTAATCTACTGTTGTCCATTACGAACCCATTGCAACTTTTAAATACTTTCGAATTAACGCAAACTAACTTCGAGATTTAAAGGAATTTGAACAAATTTAAAAGGAAAGCCGTTCACGTTAATTTAAAAAATTTTTTTTTGTTCAAAATTAATGCGTATCAATTTAAATCTGTGAATAAATATAAAAATAAATCACAAAATTTAATTTAAATTAATGCAAATTAATTTAACAAAGAAGAACAAACTGACATTTCCCTGGATATTTTTCGTGGTTCCTTCTCAAGATATTAGAAAAATACTAAAAATCCTGTAAAGATTGGATATATGCGTAGAAAAAATAAAACATTTGCAAAAATCTGGAAGGAACTGTGCGGACGTACAGAGTCTAGAGATGCAGGCGAAGAAGTTGACCGTTGACAACGTCTACTGCCGTTCACTTAAAACCAGCTTGTCGAAGGACCAAAATCTAGGGGGGAAAAGCAGTTCCATAGCTCCGGTGGTACCCGATTGCTCCACATGAGTTCCAAGCAGCTTCACCTAGCTCCAATGAGTTCCAATGAGCTCCCCTCAGTTCCATTTAGTTCCACTGAGCTCCAATGAGCTTTCATCCTCCGTAACTCATTGGAGCTGAGTGGACACACATCTCATTAAATCCATTTTGGCGAGTTCTATCCAACAGAATATTTCGTTTTTTTTCTGCTTTTTCCCCCTAGATTCACACTCACTAAAAATCTTTATAAGATGTATTTCATTCCTCATCAGAACTCAAAGTGTGAACATTCTTCAAAGATTTGACGAATTATGAATTAATCATAAGTTCATTATCCTGAAATAAATATTCAGAAATCTCATCAAAAGACAGAAACATTAATTACTACTGAATCCAATGCTGCTAAAGTAACAAATCAATGGTCTTACTGCTCGAGAATTCAATGCAGATGGCACATTTCGAGTCGTTCTGGATTTACGAATAAGCCTGTACCCGTTCACGTTGATTCGGCAAAAATTTGAACGGGAATGGGAACGCTTTTGTCAAACACAAACTATTGCAGTTACGGCGAACAGTAACTGAAAAATGAATGCGGAATTTTGTTTGAATAAGTGATGAATGAACCAATAATTGTATTCAACACTTGGCTAGCAGTGTGCATGGCCAGTCTCCACTGGCACAGTGTGCATCCAGGCTGACATTAGGTGAAAAAATGAAAATTGACTTTGCAACGATTCAGATAGTGCTAGATATACTTCAAGTGATGCTCTATTTGATGGCATAAAAAATTTTATTACAAAAATTATGTAGGATGGGAAAATCAGCTATTCAAAAATTAGCCTGAAAAGAGTGTCATCGACAAAAAATCAGTTTTACACAGAAATAAACATCTGGTAAGCAAATGCGTTATAAATTCTGAGTCTCCGCATCGTTTAGTATATATAAGTAAACAAAATTCTTAATCTGGGATGGAGTTTGTTGATAAAAAAAGTAAACGTTTTCTCTAAGTGGTTTTCCGAACGGCTATTTTCAGTAAAATGGGTGTGCCCTCCACAGCCCAATTCAAAACTCGTCCAAATCTTTACTGAATGTTCTCCTATATGCCTTACGTCTATGATGAGTGCATAAACACTCTTGGACCGCACGGTAGACTTTCGAAAAACTCTAGGTTTTCCAGGTATTATCCATTTATCCGGGCCCAGAAATGTTTTTTATTCAATAAAAATGACATATTCAGAATCAGCGCAAGAAACTACGTTGAATGATGTGCGATTAGTAGATTTTTCTGAGCAAAAACTTGTTGGATCTATCGAAACGCTAAAGTCGAAGCATAGCGTAACAATTTTGGCTAAGGATTCTGATATTTGCTATAGAAGCTATCCGAAAGCCTACAAACAGTTTTTTTATAGTGTTTGAGGGTAACGACTGACTTATCAAAAATTTGATTATAATTGCAGCTGTTTTAAACTTTATTTTATTTAGTTGATATTTCGACCTTTAACCTAAGAAATATCAACTAAATAAAATGAAGTTTAAAACAGCTGCAATTATAATCAAATTTTTTATAGGTTTTCAGATATGCTCCTTCCAATGGTGCGCTTTATAAAGTTCCAGAATACTTATGTGCGGGTTTTCTAGAGACTTGATCAATGGAGAACGCAGATGAAAGTCTCTTTGAACTTTGTAAAGCACACCAATCGAAAGAGCATATCTGAAAACCTATCAAAAAAGTGTTTATAGACTTTCGGACTGCTTGTATGGCAAATGTCCGGCCGGCCTATGGAAAAACTGTGACTGGGTGTTGAGAAAAGTAAAACGTAAATGACAAATCATTCAACGTATGAGAACAAGTAAAAGGGGAAACACCAGCAAAGAAACCGAATTCAGAAAGGTATATATGAAAAGGAGAAAAGAAAAATAAGATGTTGTTCAAAGACGGATGATTGCACTATTATTCGTTCCAATTTTATAAATGCTAAAATAATCTTCTGCTTCGTATAATCGTTCAAATGAATAAACAATATCAAATGGTGGTTTAACAGTAGAAGTAACCAATTCATTTAAACCAAAATTTTCATCGTTAAATACTACAATGCCAACTGGTATATCATTATTCAAAGCGATACGAAAAAGATATTGCTGGTCAAACGGTTCAACATTGGTCGAAGTAGTAACATAGAGATATTCAGGATTGCCTACTAGATTATTTGGAATTTCATCATTCATACGTGGATAATCAGGATAAACAGAACGTAAATCAAATTGCAATGTAAGAATATTGGAATATAGATTAAATACAGAAATCGTCATTTGACTGTCTACACATGCGATAGTTGTTGAATTTACAACATCTAAATGAAAACTGAGTGAACGGATTAAAAATTCTAATTGAATATTAGATAATTTTTGATTCACCGTCCATTCGATAGAAGAACTAATGTTGATAGTATACAAAATAAATTCGTTGAATAATAATAATAACTGTGGATCAGCATCAGGAATAGCACTAGGTAAAAGCCAATGGCCAATAATATTAGTAGAAGGAATACCAGTCAATACAGGAGTAGTGATCATATTGGTAGTAAGGTCCCTAAAGATAAATGACAAGTAGAATTAAGGTGCCTCGATGTCAGCAGCTTTTTCCATCAATTTATATCCGAACTCGACGAAACTTTCAGAGAATGTTGTGCTATCAAAGTACAGTTACGATAAAACTGGCAAGACCACATCTGTTATGCTTCGCCCGAGCAAAAGGTAAGTTCGTATCTAAAGGACACCTCTACATATTAGAAAGCTCGGTGCCTTTCTTACGGCAGCTAACACATATCTAGAGACTAGACGCTTATTATATAAGTTTAGGCTGTTTATTTTATATATAGACATTATTCAAATTTCAAGCTTTTCTTCTTTTTTCATATTTTGCGGATTTTTAAGTTCAAAAATCACGAAACTACAAGCTATTTACTTTAAAGTGTCGAGTTTGAAAGCAAATCGTTGAGGTTTTTGGAAACATCCCGCCCCTTAAAGTAAATAGCATGTAGTTTCATGATTTTTGAACTTAAAAATCCGCAAAATATCTCATTTTACTCAGAATTCTACGAGCGTCCAGAATACGTAAATTTGAAAAATTTTGGCTTGTCCTAGAGGTCACTAGGTTTTCTAGGAAACCTGAGTTTTGAGAACCCTATAACTCCGGAGGGAAGAAATACATATTGAGTTTTCGACGGATTTATATAGAATCGAGTACGCTGATTCTGAATATGACGTTCCGAATTTCGAAAAGTAGGGATAAGATCCTGAAAAACGCGTTATAAGTTCGCCGAAAACGCGAAAATCCTTGTACCGGTTCGTAAAGATCGCTCTCTAGCGCCTTCTGCAAATGCAATAAAAATTTAAAAGACGTTGTTCTAGATACAGTAAACTGCGTTGAATCCAATGTACTACTTGGTTTTGTGCTACGAGTTTGTCTTCATGGTGAAAAACGCGTTTCAAAATGGTTCGTTTCCGCGTTTTCGCTAATTTTGAAATCGACGGTGGATGCGGCAGGTACGTGATGGAGACTTCGTTCTTTCGCCATTCGACTTACAAATGATCAAAATGTATTTGGTAAAAGTCTCAGCTCGGTAGGTTTTGATTTGGCCGAGAAAATTACAGTGCAATTTCCCCCTGGAACGTGGAAAAACTGAAACCCCCCGAGCCGGTCCCGGACCTGTTCGCATCGACTTAGAAAATTAAAAATACATTTCCTGGCTCAGAATTTGATGCTCTTCCGAATGAGATAGGTCTCGACTAATGCACCACACTTCGCTGTAAAGATGGTATTTTACCGGTGGAACTCGCCATTTATCATTTATTAATTTTCGATTATTATATGTTGAAGCATTCGCAGACTGCGAAACGTTTTACATAAATCGTATGCTTGTTTATTTTCTTCTAATTCTTTATTTCTTATAAATCCCTGTTATATTTTCTATTTTATATGTTATATTTTCAGCAGGCATAACAAAAAATTTAGTTTGTTTCGTTTCAAATTCAATAATATAATTAATAAAATCAATTTGAATTAAGTTATTATTGTCATTATAAACTATGCTACCATCATTTATTTTTTCGATTTTGTAAAATTTTTTTTTGTAAATATTTGATTATTTAATTGGCAAACTTGATATATTTTAAATTCATTTTCAGCTAATAAATCCTGTATTCTTCTTTGTTCTTCAATTGATAAAGATGACATAAGAATTTGTTTTGTTAATCTAATTGTCGTTTCTTGAGATTTTGATAATTTTATATTCGATGTTGTTTTTGAGAAATTTGTTAATGATTCAAATCATGATTATAACTGACTTGATTTTTTTGTATTTAATGCTTCAAAACTGGCCGCACGTAATAAATCTGGAGTATTGTTTAATTCAGCAGCTTGCATTGATGTACCATATATTGTTCCAGATAAAAGACCTATTTAACAGAAAAGAATAAAAAGCGGGATAAATTCAAAAAAATCAATTTTAATAGTCTTTCTTACCTAATGTAGCTTCAAAATAAAACGTTGAATATATTGGCAATGGTCCATATTCACGAACACATTTCGGTAATGGTATGAATTATGAACTGGTTGAACATTATGTCTAAGTCCATACAATTTGGGAAACGATATAAAAATTCATGCATTAATGTATTTAATTTCTTTAATTATTGATTATTTATTTCTCGCCCTTCGGCTAAATGTAAAGCAAAACTAAATAATTTTCAATGATAATAATATTCTTCAACTAATATATCTTGTAATACAAAACAATTGAATAACAAAAATCTTCAAATCTCATTTGCTTTAAAATGATTATATTTATTTATTGTACGTGATATTCTTGACGTTGTTGATGGATAGCGAAAATTTGACAATAAATTTTGTATTTGATCTGTTTTATAAAACATTGACCAAGGTTCATTTTTATCGTCGAATGAAAACCATAAATGAAGAACTCTTTTCTAAAAAACATTAAATAAACAAAATATAAAATATAACCACAAGAGGAAACACATCTCTTTTGTTGTTTCGATACATACTCCTAAGCCATAAAATAACTTGTGTAAACTGTCACATAAAAAGCTACTACCACGACCAAAATAAGTACGTGTTGATAATTCACAACTGCCTTTAGATCCTTTGGATATATCTTTTTCATCTTCCATTGATACTTTTCTTTTTCTTCCTTTTGACTGTGCTTGTTCAAGTTCTTTACAAGCATTAACATATTCATCATTGGTTCTTAATTGATATTGTTGATTTCTTTGTACAGAAAAAAATTGTACATGACCATTTTTTGAAGTTTTTATTGTTTGCCCTAAAACAAAAAAACAAAAATAAACAAAGAATGCATGACTTTCCTACACAAGAGAAAGGTTTGCCTCTTATTTTCTTCTTATATTCACAAAATCCACATCCATATAATGCTGTTGGCTCACCCATATTCTGAATCAATGCCTGAGCCGGTTTGTCATTAACACTAGCCATTAAATAACACGATAAATAATGTAAATAACCATCAAATTTTAAATAAAACAAATTTGGACATTCTAAACGTCTTAAATCTTCAATGATTAAATGCAACATTATTCCAGCTTCATCACGATTAATTTTTCTGCAACCACATGAAATTCGAGGCTAAATTTGAAAAAGAAATTAAAAAAGCTGAATGAAGCAAACATGAAAGATTAAAATGAAAGAATATTATACGAACAATAATTGTATTACGTAATTTATCACGTTGTTTTAGATGTATTTCATTAATAACAAGAGTATAGATCACAGTGTCTTATGCAAGTGGGGAAAAGCGCACTCCGCCACTGCGTGGAGTGCCCGGAATGGCTAGGAGTAGCGTGAACTTAAGGAATTTTTCTCACCTCAGAGTTAAATCAAAGGCTTCTGGATTAACAAAGTGGTCTTCCTCTATCCTGTTACTGAAGAGGTGTGTATCATGAGAAAATTTTCAATTTTTACAGTATGAAGAGCCGAACGAATTTTTATAAATCTCAGTACGTATGGGTTTTGAATGATATTCTGTCTGATGACTAACTCGAAATGGTCTTAAAAGTGCCAGAAGTAGGGATTTCAGAAAACCACGGTTTCTCACACCTCGATTTACAGAGCATAATTTATTTTTGATTTTTTTTGATTTTTTAATAAAAAACATTCATCTAATTTAATTGATGATAATTCTCATTTGACAATAACGTGTATTGAAACTATTATCAATAATGCTTATCAACAAGCAAAAAAGATAGTCGTTAAATTGAAAATGTCAGCTCTACTGAAACAAAACAAAGCGTTAGAATTAAATGATTTGAATTTATATGTACGTAATCATTTGAGTAATACAAATGATCACTCAACACTTGCCGGTCAGTATGAATCTGAATCCGATTCGGACAATGAAACAACAACGGATAATGAACAATATGGTGATAGTGAAAGTGATTGTGACAGTGAAAATGAAACAGAATTAAATGAGGTATTAAGATCATAAACAAAAAAGTTCCCTGGCATCCGATTACTGAAAACAATCAATCCGACATTTTTGTACACTTTTTTATGAAATATACGATATCTTCCATAGTTGTTTTAAGGGCCCCGTTCCCTCAGAAACTACCTCCGACATCGTACATCCGATCTATAACAAAACTCTCCATACATGTTAGATTTAATGAGTTACGAGAATGAAAAGTTTTTTGGCTCCAAGTCTTACCGTTTAGGAGTTTTTTTAGAGATCAAGGTCAAAAAAGGACCCTGAAGTATTTCTCAAGATTTTTTAATATATTTTAAGCTGGAGAGTTCGGATTTGCTGCGGTGGAGTGTGCTTCACTCCCCGGAGTGACTGGAGTGGCGGAGTGCGCTTTCCCCCCCTTGGTCTCATCTGATGATGCATCAATTTCATCGACATTTAATGTTAAAGTGATAAATGGTTTCTTTTTTGTGTTTTTGTTCTGTAATATAATATATGTATTGTTCAGCATTTGTTATGTCAGATACAGTTGTTGTTGACAATGTAGATGTAGTTGTTGGTGTTAACGATAATGGTACAGTTGTTGTTTTCTTTGTGCCATATAAAAATTCTTTATTTCCAAATTTAAATATTTTTTTCAGTTCTTAATATTGTTGATAATTGATCTTTTATATTAAAATAATTAAATATGCATGGATGGATTTTTGCTTGTTGATGATAATCACAATTCTTATTATCACAATGATTTAATGATTTTGTTTCTTTAGAACAAGATTCACAAATATATACTGTTTTTATTGTTACTTTTGGTTCGTCATCAGTAATTAATACCTGTTTAATTTGATAATATGATGTTGGTGCTTCTTCAATATTTAATTTTTTTAATAATGTACAAATATCACTAATACAAGATTTGGATAATCGATCTTTATATTGCATTAACACAAAACAGTCGCAATTTCTTTTGTTGTCGATTTTTTTTCTATTTCTGTTAACAAAATATTTAGATGTCTAGATGAAAAGGAAAACAAAACAAATAAGAAAACATAAATGAGCAAAAAATGAAAGCAACAACACTTACTCATATTCTTTTTCCTCCTGTTCAACTTCTTCATCTGCTTTATCGTTATATTTTTCACATTTGTACATAAGTTCTTCTTCTTTATTATCAAAATTAATATTTTCATCACTTGACGCTAAAGTATCATCATTTGTGTCATCTATCGAAATTACTTTCACATAAAACAATTATTTTTTCACTATTTTCTTTTTCATTATTATCACCATTATTAGTATCTACTTCCATCTGACTTGTTGTATTCAGTTCTTCTTCCTCATTTATGAAAATAAGACGTTCTTTGATTATTTGTTTGGTTTTTCTCTTCGCGTAAACAGAAACAAAGCGATAAAAATCAGTAACACTTTTTGCCGAAAACAGGGAGTTCGCGCACTTCGATTCCAGAGGCCATCATTTTTGCAAAATACATCCTCTACTGTCTGTTTTGTGATTTATTCTCCATCCCATTACAGTTCCGTGAAAATTCCGTGAAAACCTCCTGCTAGTGCTGTATTTTCAATTACGTATGGTAAAAGGTCATCGAGATCTGGATCCTGACTATTAAGCCACTAAGTATCTATCACTCGGATGGGTTCAGATAATCTTACTATATCTACTTTTCCAATTCATGCTTCAATTCTAACTGCCTTTAGATGTTTACCTACCACGACACATACTACCCCACTATGATTGGTTCCTTCTTGATGAAAAGTCACAAATTCCAGTATTTTAAAATTTTCCCATAGCTGTCCTACTTCTCTATGAATACGGATATAGACCAGTTGCGTGTAATAAGCCAATACAAACGAGCTTTATCCCATCCATCATTGTCAACAAGCTGAAATGTTTTATATAGAATCGCATACACGGATGTTCGCTACAGACATGATAACCCAACCTGATCCGATCCAAACATTTAGACCTGTTGCTCACTAGTGAGACACTGGAAAAGACACATGACGACTCAGCACAACCCAACCTAATCCGTTACAGAGATTTAGTGATATAGGATGTCTACAGACACGATAACCCAACCCGACCAAACATCTAGAACTACTGATCACTAGTGAGACCCTGGAAAATACACATGATAACTCAGAGCTGGGCAACTCCGCTGACTTTCAACTCCAACTCCGTTTTCAAAGTTCCAATCCAACTCGAACTCCACTCAAAATTTTTCAACTTCAACTTCAACTCCGTCAACAAAAATCTCAACTCAAGCTCAACTCCGGTTGCTTCACTTTTGTAAGGAAGATTTTTCCGTTTTTAGCAGGATTTTGGACCTTTTTGAGCTTTTTCCGGCCGGAAAGCGCAATGAACTTTCGAATTCACTCGTGAATACAGCCACTCAATCACTTAGAAGATCAGTTTTACAACTATTGAATATTTCCAAAAATGCAAAACGGAGTTGAGAATAAAAATTCAAAAACCCCACTCCAACATCCTCAAATTTCAACTCCAACCCCACTAAAAAGATCCTCAACTCCGGAGTTGGAGTTGCCCAGCTCTGTGACAACTCAACCTAACCCGACACAGACATTTAGTGTTACATGTTAACTACAGACATCGCAACCAAACCTCACACAAAAATAATCATAGAACCCTATGCTTCCGAAAAACGTAGGTGAAACTTTGGTCAGAAAGATTACAAACTTACCTCTGAAGTAAAGAAATAAATCGATTATATCTCACGAACCATCCAGTAAAAGAGGCCCAAACTTGGTGGATGATAGGCATTCGGTAAGAGCTATGATCACACAATATTAGAAGTTCCTAGCTATTATGGTTCTTGAGTTACAGGGGTGGCTCTACTTTTGCACATATATGTGGTTTCAGTCCTCAAGGAGTTAAGAGCCGCTATGGTTGTGTGGTTTAGTTGTTTGACAAGTACCCCCAAGGTACTGTGTTCCCTGTTTCTCGCTTTATTTTCAAGATCATTAAAGCTCTTGATATACATGTCTAATACTTGAATGTCCTTGGTGAGACATGCACCGGTTACAGTTCAACTGTAAAACTGTAACTGCTCATAACTGTAGGCAAATATTCTAGAGTGAGTTAATCTTCTACGATTTGCATACATTTTAAGGATACCTCTATTCTTAAAATGTATGCAAATCGTAGAAGACTAACTCGCTCTAGAATATTTGCCTACAGTTAAGAACAGTTACAGTTACAGCTTTATAGTTACACAGTTATGCCAGTTACAGTTTTCACAGTTACAGTTAACTGGTAAAAAACTGCAACTGGTGTATAGCTATCCTAGGTATAATCACTCAAGCAAACATCAGATATGGGAAAACTCTAGACACATTTCGTCTGTAATCGAGCGATACACGACTAGTTGTCATTTGGATTACTAGTTGGAAAATGGACTTTTAACTAGATGTGTCTGTGTGTGTGACTAGCAATAGTTAAATCGATCGATTATTGCAACTAGAAGAAATCTAGCAATCAGCCGTTACTAAATTTCCACCGTCTTTATCCCATAGTTGGTATTTTTTTCAAAAACTGACTTCACAGGTGGATTCAGCAAACTTTTCTGCATCGACTACGACGAAAACCAACTTTTGAAAGCCAAAGACAGCCGTAAAAATTCGATTAAAATCGACTACAGCATCGTCGATTACATATGTCTGGATGCTTTTAATTGAAATCGAAAATAAAAAATTTTCCGAAAATCATGAAGGGTACCTACCACAGGCTTCAAAAACCTGACCGAGAGCTGTCGCGAAACTAAGTGTCAGGAAATGTCTCACAAATATACATAGTCACAAATATGGTTAAAAGGTGATCTTTCAAAACTTTACTCCTAAATAATTAATTTTCCATGTGAGAAAATACATAATTTTTAATTAATAAGCTTTTTGCCTGTAATTATGCGTCCGTTTGATTATTTCTTTTCATAAAAGCCGAAAGGGTAAGAATGGTTGTGGTACATAGAGAGCGTCACTCAAGGTTGAGAAAGATAGAAAATAATGCTGTTATAAGCTCAGTCGTATATTAGAGCGGTGAAGTGTAGCACACGAAGCGCGTGTGTGTAGCAACAAAATAGAAACAAACAACCGGTTTCACATATTAAAACAAGATGTCCGTTGATAAGCCAATCTAACAAACAGTTGTATGTTGACCGCAAAGCGCTTGCGAATACTGAGACATCGAAGAACAAGGTGGTAACAACGTTATCACACTCGATGGTCAGGCCATTAACAATAGGCCAGAAAATAAGCAGGTATGTATTTACGACCTGAACATTCATCAAAGTTTTATAAAGTTAAATCTCATGGTCAAAACGTATGTGCCTGGAACAATATTGCGTGTAACATGACCTAACGATTATGTTAAAAATGAATATGAGAACAGCACAAAAAGAAAGAGAAACTTGTTTTTTTCGGTTTTTTATTTTCGATCGCTCCTACTACTCATTCCAGTAGCTTCTCCCACTATACTCCACGGTTAGTAGTCACCAAAACTTACATGGGTCTTGGAACTCAAGGAACAAGAATTTTATATGATCACGCTCAATTGTTCAGCACAGTGATAAACCTAAGAATCATTGTGAACAGGCATCACAAATAATCAAAACAACCGATAGCTTGAAATGGCTTCTTAGGCTTACACCCTCTTTCATCGATTTCGAGCTAAAACTGACGATTTTATTGCGGGATGACCTGCACGATTTTAGGCAGAAACACCTACTTTTCAGCAAACAATTATTTTCTAAAGAACGAGGAAAGAGCTTCGGAAAGGGGATACATACTTTTGTTCTGCTTCTCAAGGGGAATCGAATGGCATCTGATTTCTGGCTTCACTTTTTAAAACAAAAGAGTAGATAGCTTTGTGAGATGACGTAGGAACGTTTTGGCCTTTTGCACATTGTTGGAAAAAAACACTGTTAATAATAAGTTTCAATTTTTTTCATGTGAGCGAAATCTCTGTTTCTCTCTTCCTTTCGTTGTCAGAACTTATTATTGAGGATCACAAATGTGTTATGAAAATATTTCTTTTTGATTCTGTACCAGTTGGTTTTTTCCAACTTACGATAGAAGTGCAGCAAACTTTTTTTCCTTTTCATACTACTAAGTTAACTTTTTACAGGCAATATACTACATTAATAAGCTCCGCCGCAACACTAGAAAAAGCCACTGTGTAGAAAACAATGTTCAGTATTTTAACAAATTGTTAAACTCAAACAAGCACAGGTTGGAAACATTTCACTTCACCTATCTAAGCAGCTCATCGCCAGAAGAGACACGTTCCCACTTGGCACTTTACGTTTTAGAATAGCAAATATTCCTCTGTTGAGCGAGAGATCTTCTGCCATGAGAGAAAGCACTATGACCTATCTGTTTGCATGCCCTACACTGCATTTAACGTAATCACAACGCTCGCCGTTCATCCTCACCTTAATGAAGATTTGATCATAGGTTTTTGTTGATTGTTGTATCTGTCTCTCCTCTGTTTTAGACTATGCCTTTTAAGCCACTACTGACTTGGACAGGACAGACCGCTTCGTTTTACTATGACAGCATAACACAAAAACAAATGACATACAAATTAGTTTGGTTGGATCCGAATGTAAGTCAGCAAAGTGGCCTTGAAGCACAATTACGTGAAATCATTCAGCTGATGGAAGTTTATGAAACGGTAGAAGAATGTGAAACAGCAATTCGAAAGCTGCAATCATCGACCGATGGATCAATTGTTTTAATTATTGCTATATCAATGGCGCACTTCTTCATACCTTTTGTTCATGCTATGCCGAATCTGAGGAAAATTTTCATTTATTCTTCGGACGGAACAGATCGTGACGTTGAAGATTTACTGAAGGTTTCAGAGAAGGTAAGTTCTGGTTCGGTGTAAGTGCAGAGCCTTTGAGATCTTCGGAAATTCTCGAACGTAGTAAATGCCTTGCTAGCGAAAATGCTCTGGTATTTTTAGACTTCTGTCACGATAGCATAGTTTTTACTCTGAAGCGAGAGGGAGTTCTTTTTCCTCAGTTTGCACTTTTAGGTTAAACCCATTATTGACAATGCCGAAGAGTTAGTACAAGCAATTTCAGATGATTGGGAAGAGCTTGAGAAACCAGATGAAGTCTTTTCATACACTGTGTTCGGCGACCCCGACAGAACTCTGTCTCATCAGAATCCGAATATAATCTGGTCTAGGCTTATAATTCAGTGTCTGTCACGTCTGAGCGATCAGTCACGCAAACAAGACCTGAAGGAACTTGTGGATTTAATGCGAAGAGTGTACAGAACTAACGCTGTTCAACAGGAGAAAATTGATGAATTTCAGCAGACGTACAGTGCAGCTGATGCCTTGAAGTGGTATACGAAAGATTTTTGTTTATATCGAATGCTAAATAAAGCTTTACGGAGCGGACACGCCGATAGTTTGTTCGCGTTTCGAATCTTTATAAAAGATTTGTATGTGCAGCTGCAGATACTGCTGGATGATCAACGACAAAATAAAGGTTCCCGAGTGTTGCGTACTTTTCGTGGACAAGCCATGTCAAAAAACGAAATCATGCATTTCCAAGAGCAAGAGATTTTATCAGTTAATACATTTTTCTCCACTACGCTTGATCGACAGCAAGCATTAGGTTTCATATTCGGCGGTGTTGCAGACACTCACCGGTTCCGATCGGTGTTGTTAGAAATTGACGCTGATAAATTTGTAGATTCTTCGCCATTTGCTGATATTTCCGCGGTAAGTCAAATGCCGCATGAACAGGAAGTTTTGTTTATGCCTGGAACAATATTGCGTGTAACATCGTTACAATGTGACGCAGCTCTGGATGCGCATATTATAGGATTAAAGCTGTGCAGCGACACGGCACTTGAATTTAGCAATACTTTGAAGTCACTACAACGAGATCTGTTCAAATCAACGACAGAAACAAATCGTTCGACTTTTGCTGAGCTTCTGCTGCAACTAGGTGAATACGACAAGGCCGAGAAAATTTTCTTGGAAACTTTAAACGAACCAACATTCAGTAGGGTGGAACACATTAAACGTCTTAGTGGTGTTGCAAGGACAGCTCTTGCTAAAGGAAATTTTGATGAAGCAGCTCGGCACTCCGAAAGAATACTGGATATTATACTAGAGCAAGTCCCGGTAGACTATACGGATTTAGCTGCCGCTTGTACGGATTTGTGTCAAGTGTATCGTGAACAAGAAAAGTATGAACTGGCAATAGAATTTGGAAAGTATGCTGTTGATATTGGACGTACGGTGCCACTCAAGCATCGAACGGCAAAGGCGTTCAGTCTCATGAGTGACACACATGATGCACTAGGATGTGCGTATCTAGCCTCAAACGAGCATTTTGACCTAGCTCTCTTCCATTACCATTTAGCATTGATTTGCGCTAAACAAGGCGGCCATACTACCGCTTCTGTGTCAGTTGGAATAATTTATCAAAATATCGCAGGAGTTCATTTTAGAAATAAAGATTATCGTGAAGCTAGAAAATGGTTGAATGAAAGTTTAGGTATTTTCAGGCAAACGTTGCCACTGACACACCCGCGCATCGGCGACATATGTTATAATCTTGCACTAGCTTATTTATTCTCCAGGAAAAGTAACAAATTTGCAACGTATGCAACAGAAGCATATACAATATACGAGAATTCTCTGCCAAGTACACATCCATCCCGAATCCGGGCAACTGAGCTAATGAAAATACTTAAAGTATGTTTAATAAAAACTACGGATTACCTTTTGATCATTTGCACTTTTCTTCTCTGTTTCAGGACGTGATTGGCAGGAACACAGGTGTTGCTCCAGAAGGAGTACTTCTAGTGTCCTCAACTTTCCTGCCGAGACGGCGAAATTGATACCATTAACTGAAAAAAATCTTATCGCCCGATTCATCTAGATTACTAGATTTTTACTCGATTCCAACTATGGGATAAAGACGGTGGAGATTTAGTAACGACTGATTGCTAGTTAGGTCGTCAGGAAAGTTCTTAGAATCTCCAATAAAAAAGAAAAAGAATGTATATGTTTAAATGTTTATTTTATTAAATGTTCAAAATAATCTCCGTTATTATTTATGCAAAGTTGCATTCGTTCT
>CAJNOQ010002395.1:0-24583 GCA_905250885.1 Didymodactylos carnosus | reverse complement strand
GCTGTTTTAAGTTATAAATGGAAGAGTCTCACTTTTATCATCAACTTAGTCGGTTCATCTTTCCAAAAACTAGAATCTGACAAATAAAAATAGAGATAAGTGAGAGAGAATAACGTCTTTTACAACATAAGGGTATGAAAAAAATAGTGAATATCTAATTGCTATTTATCTTTGACAAACTATTTGTAGTGCATCTTCAAGACTATGACAATCATAAATAATTTACGCGGTTTAGTTTTATCATTATGATTCAGGTAATTTTGATCAACGTAGAGATTTGGTGAATATGAAGCATATCCGATGAGGAAGGCGATTTCCTAACCATAAAGAATCTTTTAAAGTGTCGGCCAAATTAGTCTTTTTTTACCACTGAGTAGATGTCTGCACGTGTTAAGAAAACGTAACCCGACCCGGCCGTCAAAATGCCGACCCGAACCCGTCTTAACCCTAGTCAAAATTCTACCAGGATCTTAATAGGATCCTAATTGAATCTGGGTGACCTGAAAGTTCTAGGATTTGATAAAATTTGCCTAGGAGTCTAAGATTAATCCTAGACAAATTCTATCAAATCCTAGAACTTTTCGGTCATCCGGATTCAATTAGAATAAAAAGGCCAGGACAACTCTAGCGTTTTTCCTTTGAGATAATTAATCGTCACATGATATCCTGCATAGTGAACATATACTGTAGTGCTTGATGCGATGAAAACCAAAGCAGAAGGTTTGATAGGTGAATGAACCAGCTGATACGATAATATGAATAATATCCCGTAGAAAAACATTATCTTTCTGAAAAAGGTCGACTCTCCAATCTTCCAGCAACTTCTCTAGTTTTTCTTTGTCTCACAAGGGGAAAGCCCGCATGTGACAAAGCTAATTATCTTCTTCCCGGTTCTCAAAGCTAATTGTTTTCTTCCCGCACCACAATATTATTAGCAGGAAAAAATGCACGTAATATCACCACTAACAAAAAAGAAATGCTATCATTGAACATTGTACCGTTTGCCTTCAAGAAGAAAACTTCAATAATAAGCGAATTTAGAAAGATATAATGCTCAAATTTTCTGTAATATTAGTAGACTATTAGCAAAAATACCAAGGAAAATTTCACCTCTTAATTCTTTGTTTTGACTGGGTTAGTAATTACTGTTACTACACACAGTATTCCGTTAGAACAAAAACATTCATAACTTTCGAAAGAACCGATATGAGTCCTTCTTTAAGGGTTTTCGTCAGCTCACTTTCCTCTGTTAACTGACATAGTATCATTAAAAACGGAGTTGGGTATCTGAAGAGCTCGCCTCATTAGTGAATGCAGTTGTTCTGAAATAAGTATTTCAACTGAAAGTTCCGGTAGAGTTAACTTTTCAACGAGACCTAGTGAAGTAGACAATGCTGGCACTATTTTATCTTCACATGTGAGGGAACAAGTTAGATTAACATTAAATGTTCTATATTAAAAAAAAACCAGGACAAGTATAGTGAAAAAAAATTGTACCTAATAGAAATGAATAACAGTTATATGTGTTTCTTTGTTCTGTTGCTGTTGTTTTTGAATGTCATCATAAGATGATACATAGCGTTTTATAACATTTTCATTCGACGTTTGTAATAAAACAACTTCATAATCGAATAGACTATCAAGAATATGTGATAAGACTAAGTTAATTTCATTATAAATTATATTCAGTAAATTTGTTGAGTGGCAAGGTAGATGAAAAATTTAAATCAATTAATTTTAAATAATTTGTTTTATATTCCTTTAATGCTGTTCGTCGAAAACCGATTAGAGATGATTGCATTAGTTCAATTTGTTGTTCAATTGTTACATGTTGAACATTTTTAGTGAAAATAAGTATATGAGGATCACCACGTTGTTCTTGTTTGATTACTTTAATAATAGTCATTAACATAGTACAAGGAAAGCCTTGTTGTTCAAATAATTTAGTTTGTTTTTTATCATCAGAACCGTTTGTTGACCATAAATATAAAATACTTATTTGTTTAAAATGTTTAAATAGAGACTGAAACAATTTAACTATATCATCTTCGGTATTAACAGTAGATATATATTGTTGCTGTTGATTATCATTATTATGGTTGCTAATGGTATTGTTTGATACAAAGATAATATTATTCTGATTATTTTTTTCAAATAATTTTCCAAATTGTAAACAAGTAGTTTGTATTTAATCACAAAATATAATCCATGTTTGCTGTTGTTCTTGATCATCAACTGTTTTTTAAGCCACTATTATAACAAACAAATTTTGAGCACAGCTCAAACTCTACTAACAGAGAGCTGAAAGTACACCATGGTAAACCTGTTAAAAAGGCCAAATTTTTTCATAGATCGATGTCCTCAAGCGTCTGTTTCATAAAATTGAAAACCGCAGGTCTCTACCTATTACCGTTCAAAAGTTATTAAAAAAACATCGAATTGTTCTATATTTTGAAACAAATAGTAAGTACCTTGGTAGAAACTTGAAGAAAACTCGAAGAATTTTTTTAGTTTTTGTCATGAAACTATAACTATAGTCAAAATTTTTGGAAAAAAATTTTCTTCGCTCTCGACGGCCGTGGCGGCAATTTTCACGGCATGGCGGCGGCGGCTGAAGCCGCAATAATTTTTCTCCGCCTTCAGCAGCGGGAGCGTGTAAAAAATGACCGGCGGCGAATCGGCGCGGCGGTGCACATCTCTGGTCAGTAGTCTTTTCTATGTGGGATAAAACTAGCGTGAATCTATTATGCAATTCTTTTTATTTAGTTATTCTTTCAATCAAAGTAGAGCAGTTCTTTCCCTCTTCTATAAAAATGGCTAAATTGGTTTTTGTTTAAGTTCTGTCCACCCAATAGAGCATCAAAAACCACATATATTACTATGATTTTCTTGTTGTTTTCTCGTTTCCTATAAATGTAAAATGAAAATTATGGGATAAATGATGGAATTTTCGTGACTACAATATGTGAAGAGGAGGTTTCATAATATATTAACTTAATGTTTTTTAAATTTGAAAACAATGCTGAAATGATTTGCAGTTTTTACTATCTGATTCGAAGATAATTATGAACGACTTTTACACAAGGAGGAAACAACTGACTTCACTTGACTCCAGTCGTATGGAGTCATCAGGAGTCAAGTGAAGCCCAGAGTCTGCTGTTTGACCCTTGCCCACCCACCTAAGGGGGAAACAATGGGACCCAGTCGTGTGGATTCAGATGGAGTCTGCTATTTACCCCTTGTGCACCCACCACTAGGACTGTTACAGTTCCAATTCTAGAGAACTCGTGAAAGGTTCTCTAGGCCCGGAACTGTCACACTGCTGGCAAATAATGAAGTGATTACTCATAACTACTCATGTTTAAGGGTTTTGGCTTAGCATTAGCGTTGAATTAGTATTAGCATAATGCCAATGTTTATGATTCCTAATAACAGAGAAATTGCGTTCTGTTGTGGGAGTTTAATCCTCGTAACAGAACAAAAATGTTCCGTTTTGGGAACCATAAGCACTCATCAATGAGTATTTTTGAGTAATAATGAGCAATGGATGAATTGATTGATTCTATGATTCGACCACTTCTTAAAAACTGATACGAATTGTTATATTCCTACATGTGACTCCACAATTCTATTACATTTTGGAGTCATGTGGAGTCAAGTGGAATCAAGTGGAGTCAATTGATGCAGTAGAGTCTGGAGTCAGTTGTTTCCCCCTTGCTTTTACATCATATCACTACTCTTTCCATATTTTTCCTATTTTGTGTTTCAACATAACGTAAAATTTTTAACTGACAGTTGTATCACAGAAAACGGTTCGTTCAAATTCATAAAAGCAGGCAAAATATAAGGAATTTATTTTACATCGTCACTGTAATTCATTTGTATTCGGATCATAAGAAACCAACTATTGGTCATAACTGATTCAACATCTAATTGTTCTAATTCAAACATGCTCATATATTTTAAATAACGTTTACTATGTTTGAAACAATAATTCATTTTTAAACATATAAGTAACCAATGGTATACCATGTGTAGAGTATGTCATCGTTAAAAAAGTATTCGAAGATTGTTTCTAGACGTATTTAAATCTAGAAATGAACGAAGTTTTATATTTAAATGCTGTCTTGAAGCTGTGAAAAACTACTTACGTATCGTAGGAATTGTTAGTTCTATACTACGTGAAGTGCCATTAATGTTCACGTTAATGGTTTTGTTTAGTGAAGTAGACAATGCTGGTACTATTTTATCTTCACATGTAAGGGAACAAGTTAGATTAACATTAAATGTTCTATATTAAAAAGAAATCAGGACAAGTATAGTGAAAAAAAATTATATTTAATAGAAAATAAAGCAACTTACACTAGCTGTTTTGTACCGATTTTTACTGAGCAAATATAAGCGTTCACAATCGTAAAGTTGACATCGACAATTTTGTCCCGAAGCTAAAAAAAAATGAAACAGTTCATCGAGATTATTTCTGATTATATTAGACTATTTTTTTATTACCGGTTTTGTTATATTTGCATGACTTGCTTTATCAATTGTACTGTTATTAAGAGTATTTGTAACATTATATGTTAACAAGATATAAGACTTTAATGGTGCTGATTTATAAGAGACAACAAAAATATAGACTATTTTTTCATACCTTTTATGAGAGCCTACATAACTGTTCTCTCTCTCTATATAGATACAAAAACTAACCGAGATTTATTGTTGTGTCGGCTGTAGACGTTGTTGTTATACCAGATGTTGCAGATGAATAAATCGATGACATTGTAGATGGTGAATGAGTAACTGAATGAAAGGTTGTTGTTTGGGCGGTAGTAAAAATAACAGTTGTTGTTGGTTGAGAAGTTTCGTGAATGAGTTCACTATGTGTTGAGTCAATAAGTAAATGATTTGCCGTGGGCACCACAGGTAGAGTCACACTTATGGAAGGCTTATCTAGAGAAAACACAAATATCGGCTTCTGTTGATTGAAGGATAGACTAACTATCACTTACATATTTGAGGCAGATCCAATGTTAATTTGTGAGTAATACCACTAACTCTGATAGAAACATCAACTTTTTTCGACAATGATGAAGCAATGGTGTCATCACACTTGGGATCACATTCAAGATAAACACGCATGATTTTGGCAGCAGAGCTAGAAAATAAATTAGGAAAAAATAATAATACATTGGGCATGTCAAATCTACCTTCGTTTTTGTCGGCCACTATGGGCTCCGAGAATCTCTACCTTAACAACCGTCAAGTTAGCATGTAAGCTTCGATTTTGACTGCGAATCTGAAAAGTAGATATGTTTTTCACACATGAAGTGTTATGTACAAGACTGAAATAATCGTACCGCTTTAGTTATATTCGATAAACTTGCACTATCAACTTCACCATCAGGAAGAGTAATGGGAACTTCGTAATTAAATACTGATGGTTTTTAAACAAAATAGCATTGATCAATGAATAGTATTTATCGAGAATATCCTTCATAAACACTGAATGTAGAAATGCACATTTTACTATGCTAACCTGTATGATTAGTTGAATCGGATGTGTTTTGATCAATAATGGGTGTTATCGGTGTTATTTCAACTAAACAGAATTGAAAATATAATCGTGATCAAAGTTATAAATGTAAGCCACACACTTCCACATTCATCTTGTTAACAAGAGTAACGTTTTACATATCTGCAGAACTGTTGTATTCGTTTACTAATGACGAATTTATTATTAAATCTAATAAAAACTTCAATTTGTAAGGAATCACCTATTTAATACTTAGAATCCAAAACTGTTCTAGTATGGTTAGCGTCTGGTCAAAAAAGTTATTTTTATGGATAATACTTGATTGTTGCATATCATTTTTGACGTTAACAGCAAATGTTCGACTACCATTCAGACTAAAGCCAGTGGTAGCATAGTCAACATTACTCTGCACAGGAGTTGGTTTTTTAATCATAATTCTGTTTATTAAGAAAAAGAAAGTTACAATAAATTTGACTAAACGAGCAGACCAAGGTCTATGGTGCAGAGTCAACTAAACAGTCTAATAAAGAACTAAGAAGTTGTTTGATAGCCTCTCCGCCGTCTCAACTGTTCAGCCATACGTCGCACGAAATTAATTGTTATTTTCGAAAGAGTTCATGTAATAAAACAAGTTAATGTAGCTGGATGAGACTAGTATTATTTAAAGAATAATTTAATGCAGTTTACTTACCCACAGTTGATTCTTTTCTTCCGCAAAAACGTCCGGTATATCCAGTTGGACAGTGACATTTAAACGTTATGTAGTCATCGTTATCATCTTGTCCATCAGGCGTAGCTTGTACAACACAAACGCCCGCATTTTTACATGTATCTTGTGGGCAATGACAATTCTGATTCTTTTTTGATTTATCACATCCTGGCAGATAGTAACGTGCAAATGTTCTAAAGATAACAACAAACATCAAATTTTCGAAAATAAAAATGAGATTTTTCTATTTATCATTACATACATGCTTGCCGCTATTGCCTCTTTCAATAACTGATTCGCACGAAATGGCTCTAATATCAATTTATCACTCAAATTTTTGAATGGTCTAAGCATATCTAAATAGAATGTGTATAAAATAGACCACAGAACTACTATTGAGAAGGAATAATACATACGTTTTCCATCTTCATCCGAAATGACGACGGAATTTGCAAAGACAGCAGCAATAAATAAATAGAAAAGTGATATAAAACAAATCATAATAAGATAAGAATATCGAAACAAAAGTGAAAAAGTGTTCAGAAAAAATGTCGATTGAAAATGTACAACACGGTTCAAAAAGAAAAAGCAAGAGAGAAAAAATGAAATATATGACAAATAGAGAGAAATTTGGCTATATAACCGCTAATTTGATTAGTCTCTACCACACAACATAGAACTCTTAAATAATTCTTACAGAAAGAAATATATATGGAAAAAATTACTAATAATGTATTTAGCTAAATTATTAACTTCGTAAACAATTATAGCGTTAATTCTCGATAGTAATGTATTCTAGTTAATTCAGACAGAAAAAAACTAAACTGAAAATCAAAAGTTAAGCTCTGTTAAGTTGCTATGTTATGTCTCATTTTGATCTGAAAAGGTCGCTATCCAAATCTATGTGTTTAGAAAATAATTTATAGAACCCGATGTACTCTAATAGGGTACATGATAATAACCCGACACAATTCATAACCCAGACAACATCCATCCAGATTATGTCAGAATATCACGAAGTGCTCTATTTTACCTGCGCAATGCGATTTTTTACTTGAGAATAGTAAAAAAACATCCTTGTACTTCGAAAGATTTCTACAAAAACTTGCCAAAAACCAATGAACTTCCAGTTGAGTTTTAAAGCATTTATTGAACTGCATGGTGTTTAGCACGTAAAAGAAAGTTCATCTTGATATTCTGACATAATTTGAATGGATGTTGACTGGGTTTTTTTAATTTTACTCAAAAATAGGCAAAAATGGGATAGATTTCACCTACTATAGGTTTTCACTAGGTTTTTGAAGCTTTTTTGAAAAACAAATGTTGCCACGAGATTCAGCGTGGTACATTACCTATGTTTCCATCCGTTTTCGGAATGACCCCACCCAAAGACATATTGATCGTGAGACTCTCAGAAAATCCGATGTCACGCCTGAACTAGGAAAAATTAAGAGTTTGCTGAATTCCTATTATGGAGGGGACACTTTGGACTATCTGTCTATCAAAAAATACTGGCAGATTGCTCTCGCAGCTGCCAGAGATCCGAAGTGATTTTCCAAAAATCTCTTAGAAAATAGGCCTTTCGAATGTTTCGGAAAACCATTTGGCTTACGAAAATATAGGCTAAACTGTTCCCTTTTGATTGCTGAAAAGCACAAGTCTCTAACGCTTATTGTTGGCTAGTTGTGACGAGTTATTACCATGTACCCTATTAGTACATCGGGTTCTATAGGGTGGTTAATTGCATAAGTATCGTAGAAAAAACTAAAAGTCGAATATTTTATTTTTGAGGTTTTCGAAAATACCTTCTATAAAACCATGAAAAATTTTTCCTGGGACAGAAAGCGTTACAAATTCTGAAAGTAAACACTTTGGACTATATAACCATGTATAAATCTCAGAATCGATATTTTTAACGAAAATTGACCGTTGCTTTTATCAATATTGTTTCATGTACAAAACAGTTGTTCATAGGACATAAAATACAATAATGTGGCTCCTTCATGATGGATAGCACTTTTTTTATGTTTACTAATTAGATTTAAAAAGCGGTTTCAATTTGGAATGCACATATTCTCTCGTTTCTTATAGAAACAAAAAGTAATCTCAAGTTGGAATAGAGAGTTTGTTCTTTCACATATTTTGTACACTATTTATAATCTGGAATGCACAATGTATATATATCACAACCATCATATTTTAGATTCATACTCATCATCATCTGTAAAATTAAAATCATTATCTAATAGAACTATATAACGGTAACTTAATGATCGTAATGTTGCTTGATAAGCTTCTACGCAAGCATAAAAGAAAAAATCTAGTATCGCTCGATTCATCTGGATTACTAGAGTTTTACTCGATTGCATCTATTGGGTAATGATCGTGGAAATCTAGTAACCGGCCGATTGTCAGATTTCTTCTAGTTGCAACTATCGATTTATCGCCCGATAATTGATCGATTTAACTATTGCTATTATCGATCGAGTCGAAAAAATCTGGCCTGAGCTTTGATTCCGTGGAGATTTTTCAAAGATCCGCTAAAAAATCGTATGCATAAACTGAAAACCTTATGTAATTCCGTCAACTCGATCTACATTCTATGATCTCTGCTAATCATTCCCTGACAGTTTGAGTGTTTTTGGACGAGAAATGAGTGAAATGCACGGCTTTTAATTTTCGACTGTAACAAGCGAAAAATCGGATTTTCATCAAATTGGATTTTCTGGAGTTGTGGTTGAGTGGTCAATGAAAGGAACATCGCCACGATGATCAGCGTGGTCGATTAACTATCATCTACATGTTTCTGAGATTCCCAGACGTGTCTGCAACGAGAGAGGTGTGTCCTCGGAACACGTCTATACCTCCAGAACTAAAGGAGATGAAGACTGGGCCTTGCGTAGTTTTGAAGAGAAATCTTTTGGTTAATGACTACTTTTATTTAAGATTGAATGTCACAATGTGTTTTGGGAAGGGTAAGCTTTCTGATTTTGTCTCAAATGGTGCACCATGGTAAACCTGATCAGGCGCCCTGATTTTTTCATAGATGTACGTCCCAGAGTGTCTAGTTACAGAATCTGAAAACCGCAGGTCTCTAGCTCTCTTCGTTGGAAAGTTATAAGCATTTTGCTGGAGCGCATTCTTTTTAAATTTCGATAATAGTTGCACATGCAGACGAGTCTAGTTAAAAGTCCCTTTTCCAACTAGTAATCTAGATGACAACTAGTCGTGCATCGCCCGATTATAGACAAAATGTATCCAGATTTTCCCATAGGTGATTTTTGCTTGGGATAGATCCAAGCTTCCATTGAAATAATTCTTTTTTGCTTCAGTTAATTGGAGATCATTATTCACAGCTCATCAATACCACTACTACCAATTATGACATCATCTTTTATTGTTATTGAACACGAACACGAATTACGAGTACCGATCCATTTTTGAGTTCATATGAAAACGCTATAAGTAACTTTTATATAATGTACCATACTATGAAAATCTATTTTCTGAACCAGAAGTTATTTGGCCTCATGCATATGTTGACTCAGCTCCCATTATGGAAAGAGGTGAGAATGATTCCTCTCGCTAAAAAAGAGTATATATGTCCTGTTTCTTTCATCCGTCCTATTTCCCTAGATGTGTTTTTAAAAGTGCAGGAACAATTATTCCTGTCGAGATTTTTAGAAGTGTTACAAAACAGAGGTATCTTGCCGACACATAATCCAGAGTGCTTCTTCTTATTGATTCTATTTCCTCCTTAAGGCCCCCGCCCGGGTCAGAAACCTATCTCAGCCCAGGTACGTCTGATCTGAACCAAACTCTCAGGGAATGTTGACCATGTCAAAGTGCGGTAACGAAATTATTTTCGGTGTCGTTTGCAACTGTTCGTGAGAGGGCACACAACAATCGCCAAAAGTAGGCGTGTACCACGCACAAGAATTCTCATTCCAAGTAAACGATGGAGAGCTCGGACTGTTTTTGTTTTGCAGTAAACACCTATGCCTAGGAGTTGATAGAGCCCGATTTTTGAATTCCTCATTTACCTATTTCTCGTGCTTAATATAACTTTAAAGTCCGAAAAATCCTTGGAAGGTCTTAGAAATCCTCATTTCTGTAAGAAACAGAAGCATAATTTGAAAATCGGACTCTGTCGACTCCTAGCTATAAATGTTATCTACAAATCAAAAAAAAGATTTCTTTCTCCGATGTATCGTTACCGAGAATCCCTGTGCATGGCGAAAACCCTGAAGCTAAAAAACAGTCTTAAGAAAAACGCAAAATAAGTTTTGATTCTGTTAAATGCGTTTTACTTAAAAACTGTTTGAGCGTTAAATAAAGTTGTTGATATTTTGCTACAGGTTATCGGTCATGACGGATCTAATGAATTTGTGCGCGGCCCTGTGCGGCACATGCTTGCGCTTATGCAATACAAGTGCAAAAAAGCTATTTTTTTGCTGTAGGGCTTCTGGAAAACTCGCTCAAAATCTATGCTATCAACACAAAAATTATGCCATTAGAAAGTAGACATTTTGGGCTATCCAACCATGTGCTTTTCTCAAAATCGATATTTTTTGAAAAAATCAGTATTAATGTCAAACAGTTCTCCAGCGGCCACTGTTTTCGTGGATTTTAAATCCATATTCGATCAACTATGGTTCGAAGGATGTCTGAGAAAGATCATGCTTCACGCCAACACTTTTCATCACCTACCACTCAGACATAAGTGAGTTTATAAGCATGTGTTTGTCTTTCTTCTTAGCAGACGATCTTGCAGCCGCCATGGCAGGTCGAATCGGGGCGGCATTCTGAGCACAGTGTCTCAATTTGGAGAAATGTCTCTCTGTTTCCTTTGAAAATCTGGAATTCTATTAGCTTCTGTCTGTTCAACCACTAAATTAGTCGAAGACAGAAGCTCTCTGGTCTGCCCGCGCAATTGGAAAACCTAAATTAAACCTTTTCTGCGGCTCTCATCAAATTAATTGGATAAGTGTATTTAAATATTTGGATTATTGAATCACACGTAAATTGGGTTGCAGAGATGTCTAAAAGCTAAACGATAGTGTATTATGCGGAAGGCTAAAGCTTTTTGTCGCTCTGAGATATTGAGCTCTATTATATTTTCGAGAATATGCAGACATTTTAGTTTTCTGATATCGTAGATTTTTCATGAGAATGAGAGAGGAATTTATATCTTCAAGAGCATAGTAGTTTGAGCCGAGGCTTCTTAATTGAGGTCACTTTTTTCATAAAATCTATAACATAAAAATTAACATCAAAGAAACATCACAGGGCGGGCAGCGCAAAATGAGAGTGAGTAGAAAAATAGTGATCTCAGTTAAGAATAAGCCAGTTTGAGGGTGAGGGTGAAATGATGAAAAGTTGCAAAAGTTAAAAAGATGGAAAGCTGAAAGGATGATAAACTGGAAGGATGAAAAGTTCCAGAAACGTATATAAGGTGCTCGATAATTTTTATTATTTCGAAAAGCATAGAAGCTAAAAGATAACTAGTTCTAGACAAAGTTTGGACATTTCGACAACATTCATGCTATTTGTCGATAAACAACGTCGTGATATTTCTCATTTCTACTATACATGTTTAAAAAGAGTGCATCCTTGTTTAGAATGGAATAACTTTGTTTTCTCATGCTGTTATGATGAAATCGACAGATGCTTTCGATACTGGTGTAGATTTCTGGATGCTCTTTCCTCTAGCACTGATGGTTCTCTTCTTCTTGAACACCCTATTTTAAATTGTAATCGTTTTGTGGTTAAATAAATAGTATTGTGTGCAATGCTTACATCGCTCTAAACGTTGTGCTGTGTATATGATTAGTTCTATTTATCTTTTGTCTCCTTTGTACTTTATATATGAAAATAGTAAAATAATGAATTGTGAATTTACTATACTTATTCTTTCCATTTATTTTATTATTTTCTTTGTATTTATGTAAATAATATTCTTGTTGTACTGACCGATCCTCATGGATACAGTAAGATGCAAATAAATATTAAAAATATCCCAAGGTAAAACTACTTGCTGTGATATCCACTCTCATCCACGCAAACGAAGGATAAAACGTTTTATTCTCTATGAACTGACTAAAGAAATTTAACTTCGAGCGTATTATGGAAAAAAAAAGCTTCAAACAACATAATATGTAATTTATGCATTTTTACAAGATGTATTTTTTCGAATATTAAAGACATGTGACAAAGATCTTTTAAAAGACGTCAGAAGCCAATACCTGACGAAAAAATGTTAGTAAATTAACAAACTAAGGTAATATTTGTGACAATGATTACCTGTGTTTGTTCTCAAAGTATACATTTTCAAAAAATAAAAGCCTACTGTAATTATAGCTTTAAATATAAGAAATAAGATCAGTAGATGAACTTCATATAATATTATTATTATCTAGTTGAAACTAGAAATAAAAGGAAACGACATCATATAAATGTAAAATAAGAGTAAAAAGCAATTTAATTTCGTTTTTTCTTTGTAATTAAGTCGTTTTATTTCATTTCTAATTAATTAATAGTTCATAACTGTTAACACTATACTTGACAAATTACTCCTAAATTTTATTTATTAATTAGATACTTTATTATAAACATGATGAATTCATTTAACTCATTTAAATTTAAAAATATTAAAGAATAAAATTAAATAATAGTTATTCAAATGGAATTATGAAAACCTAGTTGAACATCAACATAAATATCTCTATCTCTATGGAATTATATTTATTATCGAACAAAATAAAAAACAACAATAAAAGGAAAAGAAAAATGGGCAAAAAGAAAAATATTAACAATAAAAAAAAAGAAAAAAGAAGAAAAGAAATTGTTTATTTTATTTTATATTGTTTTTGTTTTTTTGTAAAGTGAAGCAGATAGTTATACCATTCAACCATTTAGATTCATCACAGTAAACTGAAGAATAACAAATTTTGAAATATTAATTTATGATTTTTCATCGAATAATGTACTAGAATTGAGACTATCAACATCCTCATAATCTTGTTGTAATTTGATTTCTGGTGTTAATTTTTGATTTTCATCATCTAAACAATAAATGAATAATTTCTAGATAAAGAATTAAATTATCATTAACTTAATTTTAAAAAAAAACAACATAAAATTATATATACATCAACTATGAGAAAATTTTTTAGCATAGAGTTTTATGTTTATTGAATCGAACACTATTCTTACTGCTAGTATTATTTGATACAGTATCTATTTGTATAATCAATGGTATTTTTGCCATAGCTATTTGTGATAAATGATGAATATTATCAATATTATTATTTGCTGTTGATTCTGTTGTTGTTGTTGTTGTTGTCATATATTCATTATTTGGTATTTGTGATGCAAATTTTAAACTATTTACAGTTGGTTTTAATTGTTTTGTTAATCTCATATTTTTTTCAGGATGTATTAATATAATATAAACTTTTGGTGAAAATAAACAGACTAATGCCACAGTGGCAGACAATGATATTGTTATACACAATGTTGTTATATGAACCTAGAAAAAAAATGAATTTTCTATTATAAATAGTTCATTTTTTTTTTCTTTTCTTTTTTCTTTTAGAAATTATACCTGATATCTTCCATTATCGTATGCTGTATAATAGATTGGTAAAAATGCTAGCCTATTAAAAAGATAATATAGTCAATTCTATTATTAATAATGAAAATTTTTTTCTTTTTTTTATATAAACTTACCATATAATACATGTTGTATAACATGTGAAACCAATAAATTTTGTTTCATTAAAATTTTCTGGTACTTTTCGTGTTCTAACAGCATATACTGTACAAATACTAATTAAAAAGGCATTATAAATTAAAGAAAACAAAAATGAATGTTTATTCATATTGCATTTAACAATGACAAGTCTTTCATATGGTATTAAATTAACATTTGGTTGTTCATAACCTAACCATAACAATGATAATAATAATTGAATAATAATTAAACATGTACAAATAAATACTTGACTTTTTGGACTTATATATGGAGGACGTAAAGTACCTAAAATTCATTAAAAAAAAATTTCCCATTTTCTATGATTATTTTAATAAATTGAAAATTTTCAAAAAAATAAAAGTATAAGATAACATGATCAACTTTTTTATGTATATATTCTATCTTTTAGATTTTTTAATATTGTTTAACATAACAAAAGAGTATTCAATAATAGATTGAAATTACGAGAAGTAAATATAATTAATTTTACCTTGTTTTTTTGTACTTTCAAATATTCTTGCTATTCTATTTGTTTTTGTTAATAATGCTGAATACATCATGGCAAATCCTAAACCAATTCCAATTCGTTGTAAAACACATGTAATTAAATGTGGTCTTAATATAATTGGAAATGTCATTAAATAACTTAAATGTATACCACATAACATAATAAAACATAATTCTTTACCAGATGCTTTAACTACTGGTGTTTGACGTTTACGATAAAATAATATTACAACAAATAATGTACAAATATTTCCTAATAAAGAGATACATATAGGTATTAAAGCTTGTGGTGATAATAATTCAATATATGTTTCTTTTAATTTATAACATTGTGTACGATTTTCTGATGGCCAATAACCCGTTAAACATTGTACACACTTTTCATCTGATGTTACAATAGAATTATCACTACACGATGTACATACCCAACAGCAACGATCAGCTTGAATTTGACGAATTTGACCTAATTTACATGGTTCACTACAACGAGAAATGGGCACATGTGTAATCAATTGATTACCAGGCCAAATAATTGAAGATATATTTATATCTAATACACCATGTTTATCTAAACCAGATTTCCATTCTCCAACTGAAATATAATCATATAATGATGATGATGATGACGATGATGAAAGAATATTTGAATTGGATAATAGACGACGACGAAAATTATAAATACGATAATGACCAGTGACAAAACGTTTATCATTGAATTGAATCTGACGACCATCAGGCACTAAACAAAAAAATAGAATAAAATAGTCTAGTCCTATTACACGACACGAGAGTACAATTTAACTTTCAGGAAACAGATATATATATATAAATAGACAAATATCTCTTTCCTCACCTAACTCATAACTGTTACTAAAGACAAAAATACATAGTTGAGATTCGTCATGTCTCAAATAGTTCGAACAATCATGAAGGTAGTAAGTAGTATTTACTAAACTAAAATTGAAAATAGCTATTAGGCATATTTTTACACAAACTTTTTTTTCTCCTCCACTAGGATCTTAATATCAACACTCACCAAAAAAAAAAAAAAAAAATCTTACTCTATAATGTAATTTAGCAGAGTAAGCATGAGTTAAGTAAACTGATTTAATTAATTTAAAAATTCCGCCCTCAAAGGAGTATCCAATAATTATCATCTGCAGTCAATGACTTTTTTTCACGAATGTCTAACTACTACATCGAAGCATGATTGACTGGGTATTTTTGATATAATCCGTTATGATACATTTATGATTGTCGTCTTTTCTCTCTCTATTCTTTTATATAGAATGAACAAAATTATTTGATTGTAATTTCCTTGATCATTTCTCGGTTTTACTTGAAGATATATAGTTTCTTGTTTTTATATTCATAAAGCAATCAAACAAGATCACTGTTGCAGAAAGGGAAGCATAGAGAAAATGAGATTCGATCGTAATTCATAACTACAGAAAAACGAGAACGAGAGAGAGTGAAAGAGAAATGTCAACTTGATACACAGATAAATACAACATCTTCATACTATTGTAGACAGTAAAATTAACTTTATTTATAAAAGAATTCCTTTTTAGTAGTGTTAATTATGAAAAATCATATACTATGACGACCTCCAACATGTAGTCTAATAACTACACAAGAACAGAGAATTAAGAGAATAAAACCAAACACCCATTGGGAATGTATTCTGCATTATTGATTGCAAATGATTATTGTCTAAGAAAAAAAAAAATAGCGATTTATTGTCCTCACAATGTAGATAGAAGATAATGTTTCTGTCTTTTAAATATTTATCTACTAGAAAACTTTTATACTTACTGTCAAATTTACCATTCAATATGATATCGAACAATTTTGTTCCATTAATATCTGTAATTTTACATGGTGTTGATGTTTGATTTGAACAATTTAAATAACGATGTAGTGCATGAGCAAATACATGAACAGCATCAACAATAAATTGTAATTTTGAATCCCAATTTGTTTCATTTAATTTTTGCTCATAACATGTTTCATTTAATTTTAAACTACATCCGAAACGGTGTTCCCAAAATTCATTGAACCATGGATTTCTTGATAATGCTGAATTAGATAAATTTGTTATTATTGGATTTGTTGGTTTTAATGAATTAAAATAATGATCAAATTGTGATGGTTCTTTTGAAATAAGTTCAATAGTTAATGTACCAGCAGCAATATCATCAGTTTCACCATTAATTACCACAGATGATTCTTTACCCCATGCATCACTTGCTATTAGAACAGGACGACGTTGTTCATCATATAAATGAATTTGTTTTTTAACTGCTTGCAATAATTTTCTTGCATCTTCTTTAGTTAAAAATAAAACGTAGACTCGAACACTTTTTGGTCTCACTACCATTGTTTGTAATAAATTTTCAATTTCTTGAACTGAAGCATCACGTGATAAACGAGATTCATCCGAAATACAAATAGACATATTTGATGTACCAACTGGATCTTTAATTAAACGTTTAAATTCTCGAAAACCACCTTCACCATAATCACCATGTGAATAAATTGCATTAACATAGGTAAAATTTAATCGTTGTAATATATCAACAATTGCTCGTGCTTGATTTGAATCAGATGGTACAGTACGAGCAAAATAATCGAATGATGGTTCACTAAGTTTTGGTGCCGTAGATGCATACGATATTTGTGGTAATTGAAATAGACGTAATAAATTGGCAACATATACACTAACAGAACTTAATGACGCACCAACAACACCAACAACATTTTCATTATGAATGGGTTGTGGAATAGTTCCATCACGACAAGAATACGATGTAGATGTTAAACGACTACGAACAAATTCGAGACTTGATTCTAGTGCATAATTATCATTTGAACATGTATCTAATAAAATTGCTCCTAAAGTAATATTTGGTAATACAGTATGATTTTGATTAATTTGTTGCAATGCAAATAACATTGCTTCAAGACGTTGAATTCCTCGAAATTCACTAATATCACCACACGGTTCACGTCCACCGTAATCATGAACTAAAATAGAGAAGAAGAAGAAGAAAAAAAAACGAACTAATAATTATCTAACAACACTACAAGAATATTTTAGTTTATGTCATAGTTAAAATAATATTTTTCTCAAAAGTTTTAAGGATTCTAGGTTTTAACAAACCTGGAAATAGACCTCCCAATGTTAAATTGCCTGGTAATCGTGCTGAACGTGGCGTTTGCACACTGTTTACTCGACTAAAATAATTAAATATTATTATCAACGTAAATGTAATAGAATATAAATAGGTAAAAGAATATTGTTGCTTATTTTCTTGACGATAATAAAATAGTTTACAAAAATAAAAACTGAACAACTTCATAAGTAAATAATAATATAAGAAAATTTTTTCATCTTAATAATAAAATCAATATCATTTGATGTTTTATCAATTTCAAAGGTATACGTAAACGAATTATTTGGCTTTTTGTTCGTATGTTTAAAATCAAATTTTATTCATCTAGAAAAAAGAAAACATAGAAGAAAAGATAGATCATTTGTCTTTTTTTTCAAATCAAAGAATATTCACTTCTTTTTTTATATATATAATGAATATAAAAATAATTAATGTTATTTTGCATTACGCGATTGAAAAAGAAGATGACAAATGTGTCCAAATGATGAACCACACGACATTTTAATGAAGAAGTCAACTTTAACACTTCTATTTCAATCTAAATCTTGTCTCTTCTCTACTCTTTAATCTTTTATAAATTTTGAACATTTTTGGTATAGATAAGACAGAACGATACCTCATCAGTTCATTTAACAGTGTAAATCTGATTTTTCTTTTTCAAAAACAATTAACTCTATTAGTTTTATTTACATCTGAGTAGTTGACTTTTTTTTTATTCAAGTGAAAATGACTTTAAGACGTTATATAGTTTGAAAAAATTTTGTTCAAAATGTGTCTTTTATCCTCTAAATTATGTTCGTTAAGTTAAATATTTTTTGATTTGAGCTTAAAAAAAGAAAAGAAAAAGAAAAAGATTTATCTATTCAAACTTTATATATTTGATGAAATTAAGAAATACATACTTAACAGTCATGCGATATTTAAATCGTATCTATTGTTTTAAAAAACAACAATAACTTGATGTCGTATTTTTTGTAAAAAAAACAAAAAAAACAAACGACTTTCTTTTTTTTTCTTCCCCTCCTCTCTCTTCTTTCTGTATTCTCTAGCTCCTTTCACTTTTATTTTTTAACGTACTATCCATTTTCTTTTCTCGTTAATTATATATTATAATGTCTTCATTTTCTCTTCATAAATATCGATCGTAGTCTGTCAGATTTCTCTCTTTTTTCCTGTTGTTTCTTCTTATTCTTTTTTTTATTTTCATCATTTATCGTAAAAAAAGGCAAAACCGGAAAATATTCATATTCCAAAAATATAGAGTATCTTTTTCGAATGGTCAGTTTTTATATTAGTTAAAGAAAACAATAACAACAACAAAAAAAAAAAGATTTAAAATTTGTTCAAATATCAGTAATAAATCATTTATAAAATTTTTCATTGTAAATCGTACATCTACAATCACCGAGATACAATATTCGTATATAAAAACAGAATGAAAATTTAATATTTGATTTAGAGAAAAACAAAAGTACATAGAATAATATCAACGGCAAATTACATTAAAACATCATAAAAAATGTATTTGAATTTTCTTTTTTCTACTTCTTTGAATTAATTCTAGACATCTATAGTTGTATATTAGATTTACTAACAGACAACGAATTTATTAATCATTTTTATTTTTTTTAATTTAACTTTAAAGAGAAATTGAATATTTTGGCATAAAAATTTGAATTTAGAAAATAAAAATTTGAATTTTTACTGTATATTCATATCTTGTCAAAAATATTATAATAATATTCAATATCAGAGAAATTTAGTAGCCAAATTAGACTACGGAATATTCATGGATAAGAATGTTGTTTAAGTTCTCTTTTATTGTCGTTTCAAGTATGTACTACTTCAGTATTATCCAATTAATATGAAGAACTATATGATCTGTCATTTTTGAATAATCATAAGTGAAATTGAGAGATTTTTGTTATTATCAAGCGATTATTACTACAATGAGTGTGCGTTGTTTTAATTACTAGGTCGAACAATAAAAAAAAACAAGAACGTTGAAACATCCGTTTTTATTTTTTTTTAAAATAATCAGAACTTATTTTTTTATTTTATTTTGAGAAATAACAAAAAAACGAATTTTCTTTTATTGACAAGTGTAGAAATAACTGGCATGACAAGGTTGCGTTTATCATTAACCGTTTAGTATTTTTTTCGTTTTTTGATGAACTAAAAACGTTAATTTCTTATATCTATATATGTATTCATGAACTGACAAAGCCATAGAAAAGTTTCTCTCTGTTCTCCCTCTCTCTCCTTTCTATCTAACTATATTGATGATAATACTGAATAACTCAACAAAAAGAATAAAAAAATAACATAAGAAGAAATATGTAGAGAATAGATGAGAACGAAGAGATAATTTGAAAAAAGAAAATACCCCGATGATGTTATGATAATAGTAATAATCATAATACTAATATTCTTGTTAACTCTTTTGTAATTTTTTTTTCTTCTTTTTCTTCTTTTGTGTGTGTGTGTGTATGTGTGTATCTCTGTGTGTGTTAGCTACGTTCAAGTGAATACAGATAAACTATTACAGAGGACAAAAAAAAAAAAATTTTTAAACAAGAACAATAACAACTAGTCTAAATATTCTATTTAATTTTTTATTATCAATTTGTTCGTATCCCCTAAAGACCTTATGTATGTTCATTGTATAAATTACCGTGTACTTTGCTGTTGTTGTTGTTGTTTTTTATTTAGGCTCAATTAAATCAATGTACAACATTAATACAGTGAACTAAGTTTTTCTCTTTCATATTCGCTTTAGTATCAATCACATGTAGAAAACTGTATCCAATAGTACAGTATAGTTAAATTTTTATAGATTTATTATTTTTTCATCAAATTATTATTATTTGAGGTCTACATGAGTAATTAATAATGGTAATTTTACACAAAATTAAACAGCATTTTATACGTGATTCTCTCGAACAAATATTCACATGAACGAAAACGAAACGTTGCATGAAAAAAAAGCAAAAAAATGTTCAAAGAAACCATTTAGTTCTCAAATTCATCGAGTTTATTTGACAAAAAAATCTGATTTAAAATATTATACACATAGTAGGAAAAAACAAAACAAAACAAAAAAAAATGATAAAACTATATCTTCTTGGTATTTTGAGTTTTATTTTTTATTCCTTTGACGATAGACTACAATCTTGTGCATTCTAATTTCTACTAATGTACAGTTTCTTTAATAATATCTCTTGTTCCATTCGTTCATTTCGTTCAACAATCTTTATGTTGGATTTTAACATTTTATCTGATACATATTATTTTTTTTTTCTGAACTGTAGATAATTTTATTCTATAGAAAAACATATTACGATAAGAAAGAGACTTGAAACCACTGCATGCAAACATAATTAAAGAAAAAGAAATAAGAAGTATAATTTACTCTATTTTCATAATAATTTTTTATATCGTTTTCATTAATGATGGTATACCTATCCGATGTGATGATGGAAAAAAAAAAAAAAAGAATTAGACTTATCATTATCATGACATAGAAAGGAAAAAAAAAAAGAGTCATTGAATTGGAAATTTGAATAAAACACGCTTTCTTTTCTCGTTCGCCCCATATCTTTTTAAAGTTTAATAATGCGTACGAGATAAATAACAATTATTATTATTTAAATTGTCCGTGCATATATAGTTAGGAAAATTCCAATATATTGTTGAATGATGAAACAAAATGATCCGTTGTTTTAAAAAAACAAACGCACATAAAAGCCTTCAGAATATAGACTATCTATTTGTTATAAAAATGATAAAACGTTTTTTTCTTTTTTTTGTTCTATGCAAAAATTGGATGATGCTTCACCGATTTAGTTAATATATAAGGTAATAAATTTAAGTTAATTGTACTAAATGAAACAAATGAACTAATTCTTTAACTGAAGTATGAGTACAATTCGTATTCGAAATTAAATATGAATTTTATTTTATTAAGAAAACTATAAAATTAATACTAAATCAAAAATATCTGTATTGATAATATTTTAAAAGGTTTAACATTTTCTTTGAAAATAAATGATAGAAGATTCGATCATTTTATTTTTCTTCTTAATTGTAAAATGTTTGAAGAGATTCAAAGTACGATACAAGTGACTTATATTCTGAGATGACTTTTATTAAACATTTTTTCTCTATTTGACAAAAGCTTTTTAGGTTATTTTCTAGTTTTAGTCGTTTTTCTTCATTTTAATACTGCGGAGTCTCATTGTCTAAAAAATGGCATTACTCTCCATTTTGTACGCTTTTTAGTTTGATCAGTTGTTTTTACTTGAAAGATGTGCATTAAAGATCTACAATGAGATGTCGCAATTAAAAACTGTTTTTTTTTCATACATCTTTTCAACAGGAGAGATGCTGAAAGACTAGAAAATTTATATATTTTATTTTAACGTGCAACTTTGAAATTTAAAATTTAAAATCTACCAGTGATATCTTTGACACTATTTAAAATTCATATTTTTAGTATAAAAATTACTTTTTTCTAAAATTTTGTGCCATTTCATCGTTTAAATTTACAATTGAACATCTTTTCTGTCAAAATGTTACTCATCAGATTGTGTATATAAATAAAGTAATGAACTATACTTTTGACAGCTAAACAAAAAACATTTTATTTACTATAATTCTCTCATTCATGTGAGCTCAATCCAAAATGTATATAATCTACTTGTATTATAGCTAGAACATATCAAAACGTTTATGGTCAAAGATTAAAACAAAACGACCGAAACTCTGATCTCTGGCCTTATTTAATCGATAATCTTTATCTCAGTTGTAAAAAGAAAATCAATCAAATATCATATGAAAAAAAAGGTATTTTTTTATATGATCATACATTCTCAAATGCTAAAACAAAATAATATATACTTTAGATGAGATGGTGGAACTCAATGATGGTCTATGTTCTTCTTTGTGCAACATATGGTTTATGTAAATTCGTTGTCCTCAATCGTCATTGTAGCTTAAGGGGCTATTCGATTGTGGATATTAAATATACATACAAATGTATTTAAAACATGTCCTTATTAATGAATCAATAAAAAGTGGAAAAGTTATCCTGAACTATTTTAGAATTACATCGAGGGCTCTAAATGTGATATTCATTCATTCTTCTTTTGCATGTAAAATCATCAAAGGCACAGCCGTTTCGAATTCTGAACACTCAAACGACTATTAACGGCTCGCTACATAATTTCTGACAAACGTACACCCTCCGCACCGAAGTGTAGTTTATCTATTCCTCGTGTTCACTGTTCACTTTACAACATAGTTTTCTGAATAAAAAAATTTCGACATGAAACATGTTAATGTTTGTATAAAACCAACAGTGAACATTTCTCGGAATCTTCAAACATTGCTTCATGAAGAGTTTAAAAAGTCGCACACGTAAACATCATTTTTAGCTTGCCATATAGAAAACTTCCGAAATTTACTAAAAAGAATTGTGAAATTATTTTTGTCTGGAAGTGTTTCGGTAAAGGAGCATTTTTTTCCGAAAGAAGCTATATTCCTAAAAGTTTGTAAACATTTACATGTGTTCAGTTTGGTTTTAGACCGGTTAGACCTTAACGGTTATTCTCCAGAAAGGAATATGGTACAGAACTCTGCAAACATTTAGAATAAAAGTAAAGTAGAAATTGAACAATATTGTCTGGGCTACAGTCTTGCTAGCCGATACAAATCCGACTGATCCGAGGGTCGGATCGACTTTGAATTAATTTGCTGCCGGATCGGGTTTAACTTTTAACAGCGCAGTACAATATATAGATAAAAGTTTCAGTTTTATATTATTCTGTAGCTTGAAAGTAATCTCTGCTAAAATGTTCAGTTAAATTACTAGTTCAAAACAACTGCAACCACAAATCTTACTGATTATTGCTTTCTTCGCCTACAAGAAAGACTTTTCTGTATTGAAAGCAACATCTTTACATAGTTTACTGAGTTTTATCGAATCAAATTCGTATTAGATTTTCTCATTCTGTGTAAATCTGTAGTATGAGCTGTCATTTGTCATATAAGCATTAGTTATAGTTGAACCCTTTATTGTCTAAATACTATTCTGAGAAGAAAGAAATCAAAAGAAGCGAGCATATCTTAAGCGATATAGTTTGTTTTTTTAACATAGTCGTACGGGTTACTTTTGATATACGTTTAAACATATCTGCCCTTTTCCTGAGTAAATAGCCTAAAGTGTCCTCTTCAAAATGGGGTCCAAGTGAGACTTCAATTTTAAGTGATTCGGACGGGATATGTGATTTCCATGAAGCTCAGGACTGACACTCAGTGCTTCGAGTAAAAATGGAAGAGACATACATAGTCGACCATGCTAAATCTAATAGTAACGTTTATTTTCGAAGAAAATCAAAAAACCTAATGAAATCTGTACTCTATGAATTTGGGATTTCAAGGCTACTTCTGGCTAACGTTAAAAAGTTCAGACTTCACTCAAAAAGCGTCCGAACAAGTGAACGTCCGGATCACTCAAAATCGAAGTCTCCTTTGGATCCCATTTTGAAGAGGACGCTTTAGGCTATTTACTCATGGAAGGTTTTGGCTATCGAATCGCAAAAACCGCATGCCACACGAAATACCTGACCAACATATAATCAGACCCGTACCAAATCGTAGTATAAGAAATCCTACAATCCTACCGTATGAACCATATCACTTCTTACTTCCCTATTGATCCTGCACAATCGTGTACGATCTTAGTACGGCCTGGGCACCTGTTGGGAAAATTCTTTTGTGAGAGTAATCTTTTTATTTCTTCTGAAGTCTAAATTTTGATTCTTTCAAGCTATTGGGCAGATATGTTTAAACGTATATCAAAAGTAACCCGTACGACTATGTTAAAAAAACAAACTATATCG
>CAJNOQ010002394.1:0-24607 GCA_905250885.1 Didymodactylos carnosus | reverse complement strand
AGAGAAGCAGAACATGTGCATTGTACAGTGATATCGTGCTTCGCTCTCGTCGTGTGAAAGTTATCGTTCTTTGTTCGATAAGAACAAGGAATAGTAACACCCTCATACGGTGTGGACGGAGTTTGTGCTGCTTGACGTGCCTTAACTCTGTCTCTCGAAGGAAACTACCTGACGAAACTCTTGAGAAAGGTCGAAACCGGTCGTGGTATCTTCTTTTGATTCTTTCAGAAACTCTGTCTGAGTGTCTAGTAACAGAAATAGTGGTTGTAAAATTACTAAATATCAATAAATAATGGAAATGACATTATTATTGTATGTTTTTTTAACTATGGAATTCTTGTTCAAATTGGTTATTTTATGGAAAATTTTCTTGTAATTCGGAATTAAACTTTATGTAAGTGCTCCAGATGGCCATAATGATAAACGAGGATGTTTGAGATTTGGTTGATAATTATTATAATCAGTGTTAGCACTACGTATTCCATTTGTTATAGTTGTCGTATATGTTGGACTATTTGACGTTGTATATAAAATTGGTGTTTTTGGTTCTTGTTTGATGTTGATTGTTCTTGGAACAGTGACTGTAGTAGGATTGGAAGAATTTGTGACATTTAATTGTTGAGTGATGCCACCATTCATTTGCTGTGCAATATTTGGAGTATTTGTAATCATTATTGGAGTTGTTGTTGTTGTTGTTGTTGGTTCTCGATTGATAAGGCTAGAAAAGATAAAAAGTTATATATTTATCAATGATAATAGAAGTTTAATTGTTAAATACCCTATTGGTAATTGAGCAGTATTCGATTGCTGATTTAAATTGGTTATATATGCTAAAAAATTTGATGTTAATTGAGATGCTAGAGTAGATATATCTATAGCGGACACAGTCATATCCGGTGAAACTAAAATTAGAAGTTGAAATATTGAACTAGAAATAACTAATAAAAAAAAAAAACTTTTACCAGTCATTAATGTTCCTGTATTAGATTGAGTTTGATTCATGATATTATTCACAGCAATTGGTTGTCGATTAACCTAAATATGAAAATTGTATCTATGATTTATGATCAAGAAAGTATCATTGTAAGTATTACATTCGACATTGAAGATTGCTTGCTTACTATTGATGGTGATTGTACTGGAGATTTATTATACATACTTAAGCCAACTACTTTTGGTGTTTGAAATGTATTATTTGAGTCGATTTTATTTAAATGTACGTTATTGTTATTTCCTGATGCATTACAATTACCTAAAATCATACCGTATACCATGACATATCAAGATGAAAGATGATGTTTTTTTTCTAATACCTAATTCTTGTTGAAACGATGATAGAAATTGAAATTGGGATGACGATGTTCCCATGGTATTTAAAAAATTTTGCTCATTATTTACTGGTTGAGCAAAAGTTAAATTGCTATTAACTAATAACTAAAATATTAATGAAAAAAACTTAATTTTTATCAAAATTTAAATAATTTTATACATACACTGTTCACTGTGTCCGTAAATGCTTGCTCTAAATCTTGTGTCATATCTACATTATTTTCTATTTTCTGTAAATGATCAGAAATTATTGGTGTCATCGTATAATCCGATTCACTTCCGAGTTCATCTTCGCTTTCAATATTTTTAGAATTTTGATGTTTTTTGTGCAATATCTTAAGAGAGACAGTAAACTTATTAGCAGAAACTTCATTTTTTTGATGACGCTGAGATATTTCTGGCGAGTACGGGTTATCCCAAAATTTTCGAAGCTGACAGAACTTGATTTCTAGAGAACCACTATGAGTTAACACATTCTAATGCTGTGAGATTGTAGGACACATCGAGTCGCTCATATAGATAAATTTTTATGACTAAGGTATCAATTTCTGTACAGTTATAGAACCTTCTTATCTTAATTTAATGGAATACCAAAACTTTTCACTTTCACTTTTATTTCACTGAAAGATTAATAACTGTATAGAAATTAATGTCTTAGTCACACAAATTTATCCACATGACAGACTTGATGTGCCCTACAATCTGACAGCATTAGAATGGATTTCTTTTGGAAACGCATAATGGTTCTCTAGATATCCAATTTCTGTAGGCTTATCCAAGAATGATCGGTCTATGGGGACAAACAAATATTAGTTTTGTAATATTTGTTTGTTTAATATTATTTATTAGACAAACAAATATCACCATCAGAAACTACGTTTTATAAACTATATTCCTAGGAAAACTCAAGGAATCTATTGGTGAGGTTCCCATGTAAAACCAGCCCACTCCATTTATTTTCACTATCACTAACTTTATGGTTTCACGGTCGTAATGGTTATCGTAGAAAAGAGAAATTTATCAAAAGAATATGACAAGTATTATCCATTCTGTTCTATTATACTCACTTCAATAATTTCTGTATTCGTGCATGATTCGTGTGGTTCATTATATTCAGCATATCGTAATAAGACTTTGTCCATATCAGAGCTCGCATATTGAAACAATCGATTATTACTATTGAATACAATCAAAGCAATTTCACATCCGCAAAGTACCGATAATTCATAGGCCTTCTTCATTAAACCAAATTTTCGTTTTGTAAATGTAACTTGACGAGTACGTTCATCGACAATTCGTTGTATTTGAATTTTTTTCCTACCCATTTTAATATTATTATTTTTATTTGTTGAATTATTATTATTCACTTTTTTATTACAAAAATGATTGATACTAAATAAATTTTAAAAAAGTATAGAATAATATGATAATATTAAAATGAACTAATCACCTGTTGCCGTTTAACATTTTATAATTTAAACAGAGCCATATAGTCGTAAAAGTTCAATTTCTAAAACAAATACAAAACGGTGATCTTTTTATATTTTTAACAGAAATCAACTTTGCAGCAATATGGTAATGTATATGATGACATAATTTCTCTATTTGTTCTGCGGGAATGTCTAGTCTATAAAATTTTATTTTATTATCTTTTCATGAGCGTAGAAGTCATAGAAATATAGATGCAGTTTGATATCATTGAAGTATTATTTAAAAAATATTAGACGATTGTCTTTAAAATTTTATAAAGGAAAAAATATTTGAAACATCTTATTCCACGAGAAGTTTCTTCAGTTTGGATTGTTAAAGATTTCGCTCAAATATCGTTATATTTTAAGATGCGAAAGTGTGTCATTTACAGTATAATATAAAGTTTAATGCTCAAAAATATTTAAATAACCGAGATTGATCGCAGAGATCAATTGTTTTTATTTCAATTTTATTTATTGTCACCGAACAACTTGGTATGCAATAATATTTCTCACATATCTGTGAGAAATAGAGTTAACGATGCTCAAGATATACAATGATATTGAATATCATTGAATGGAAACGAAATTTTTTTATATTCTGGAATACAATAGTTGTATAGTATCTGATTTTATTATAATTTTTATGCTATGTATTACAATCAAATCGGTTAGAATCCACATGAGACTTAATCTATTTTTGATAATAAACAAGTGTGAGATGAAAAAAGATGATAAATGTATTACTATAGTAGATAGAATGGATGAATGTTCATGAGAAAATTTGATTTATTTTCCTAAATTTATCCTCTTATATTATTGCTACTAGGGTCAAAGTCCGAAGGATATGATGGCTAAAAACAATGGCCTTCATTAACATAAATAGAACAAAAATTTTGTATTTGCTTACTAGAATAGAGAGTCACTACCATATTCGAAAATGTTCCAAATACGTACACATATGCACAGCTAAATCTATTTCTTTACCAAAAAAAGATCATAGAGATATATATTGCTGTTTAGTTGAAAACAGTGTTTTTTCCTCTCTCTCTCTCTCTCTCTCTTGATCGTACACATCCTATCTTAAAGAAAATTCTACAACATAAATTGAAGACGGATGTGTATACGATATTTTCTTTCTCTTTCACGCATTGCACGTACTAACTATATACATATTGTCTATTACCAGTTGGTTTTTTTCAAACAATTTACAATAGAGCTGGCATATAGATGATTATTCTTCTCTCATTTATTTGTTCTTTTTATCATCGTCAACATCTCGTATTCGAGGTTATTCAAAAAAGAAAATATCATCATCATTAAATAATGTGGTATGATGGAAAATCTGTGGTTATCAATCAAAAAAAATTTTAGAATGTAACATTTAGCATAAACAGATAAATAAATAGAGAGAAACAACAAATTCATCTATCTCTTTTTTTCTTCTTTTTAAACATGTTATGCTATATGCATATTATAGAGTGAGGCAGCTTATTGCAAAGATCAAAACTGTTGGATACATTTAGTAAATGTATTCACTCCTATATTAGATATATATAATATTCATATAATAAAATAACAGATGGAAGTTAGTTCGACTCGACCTATAAAGTATTTTATTGATGTTTGTTTGTAAATAATTAATGATTAAATTTGAAAGTCATCTACTCAACTTTGAATCTAAAATATTATTAAAAGAAATTTCGTTATCATATATACTTGAATTAATTTAAGAAATTTTTGGTAATTTTGAACTTCGTCGACTGTATGATCATATAATGATCTGTTTTAGTCTTTATTGTAAATAACATCGCTTATGTTATTCGATAAATGCAATCTTGTCGATAATATTATTATTTATTAATTGTACAGATTTTTACTTATTTATGAACCTTTCTAAGTTTTGTCATCTATCTGTGAGATATCTAACCTTTTTCATTGAGTTTCTCATGATTGACTTGATAAAAAAAAAATTAAACATTGAAATACTTCTTGTATGAGTAGAAAAACTGATTTGTAACTCGGTAACGTCGAGTCCCAGAATTGATGAAAGATTCAATATCTGCAATTCAATTTTTTTCCAAAAAATAATTTTTAAATTAATGAATTATGTAAGACTGACTTTGTCTACTGGTCAAAATCAGGTAAAGCTCACGTATCGTCTATAGTCTTCTTATGTTTTCTATATTACATCTATATACGCATATCACGGAAACAGACACTCGTCTATAAATTGAAACCATATGTGCTCGTATCGTACTCATAGCACATATGATTTCACTTTAGATAGCGACACGAAAATTTCAATTAGGTTTATTACTATTATATGGGTTTTTGTACTATTAATCCATTTAGACATGATTGCAATAAAGTCAATATTTGACGGAAATACATGTATTTAAATATGTTATAGGCATAACAAATTTAAAACCTTTTTTTCTTTAACTTGAAATTAGACTAGGTAAATCTGGAATATTTATCAAAACATGAATTTCTAGTACGAAAATATTTTTTTCCATTCTAGTAAAAAAGTTTCATATTCTTTAACGAACAATGTAAAATAGATTAGGATATTTCTATCAATGTATTTACGACATTTTTTCGTATTATCACTCACTTTCACGTCCTGTAACATTGTAGGTCATTTATCAAAGTCTACGAGTGTGAATTTACTGTTGACAGTATTCGATTATTGAAATCCATGTTTTTTACTAAATATTTTCGTTGTATCCTGTCTACTTTTTTTTTGTTTCCTACTTGGTGAAGAAATAGAACAACTAGGCATGCACCGATTACGATTATAACCGACAAAACAGAATACCTCGGTTAACCCTTTGAGTCCCATAGTAGCAAAAAAGCTACACATGTTTTATAATTATTTTTCACAACTTAATTTATAAAAATTAGTTATCGATTTTATTAAATTAAATATATTTAATTTATCTAAGAATCATGTAAGTCTTCATTTCCATTCTTTTCCTAAGGGCACGAACTATCATTTACATCCCATTATATTTGTTGAAGTGTCGGCTTCAAAAGCATAACTCGCTTTTTTTCAAATTTTGACAAGAAAAACAATAAATTTTTTGACATTTTCGTTCTAAAAGCTGTTTTACTAGTTCCCACCACAAGCTAATTTTTTTATCAGCTATTCACCCAAAACTAATTAATTACAATATTTCGATCGAATTTAATATTTCTATCTTTATTTCTTCTAATTCTTTGTTACAACCAGCAGTTTGACTACTTTTACGCTCTCTTAAATTACGTTATCGTAATTAAGCATAATTTTTCTTTATGTTCTTCAGATTACCGGGCTTTTTTAGGAAAATAGAAAATGTTGAGACAATTATGTTGAAAATTGAGTTTGCAAAAAGTATTAAGCATTAAAAGCGTATTATTCCACATTATTGTATCAGCTGATTCATTATCCTATCATACATTCTATTATAGCTTTCATCATATCAATCTCTATGGTATATCTCCAGGAAGGATATCACGTGACGATTAATTATATGATAGGAGAAACGATAGGCTTTTCTCTGTACGTCACGTGCTAGTTATAAGAATTTCTAAGTCCCAAACATCAAACACCATTTTCTTGAAAACGATTATCCGATATCTAAAAGTGATATCAGAAAAATAATTTCGGATGTGCCACATCTAGTACAAACACTGTCTGCTAGTTTTTGTCCCAATCTTCTGGGATTCCAAATGAGAGAGAACGGTGTATGGAAAAACCCACCAAAAGTGTACCGAAAGAAAGAACACATAGGCTCTGGAGAAAAGCAATAAACTGACTAACCGTTTCACTCAGTCTGCTTAATAACTACCAATTGTAATGCACCCAAGAAAGTCGAATTCTGATCGATTGCGTTAACTTTTCTTCGCTTGGAGTAATGGTAAAAAGTAATTCTTATTCTTATACCAACACTAGCATTGTTGCAGAATTATACCTATATTTTACTGTTTATCATTGTTCCGTTTGTCCAGTAAATAATATTAATTATAATCACTGACGTAACAATACTTTTCTTTTCTTCTTATCTCTATTGGAAGCTGAATATTTGCTATTGTTTAATCAGAAAGTAAGACGTGAATTTTGTCAAGTGCACTAGTTTTAAGAGTAACCTCTGCATAAAATTAGCTATATGACGCGGAGGTAAAATTAGATCGTTAAATGGCAGAAATTTATTAAGCTATTGTTCAAAAACACTTTGCTTTCGTCTTTTTCTCTAAAAAAGGTCTTTGTCACTACTGATTTTTATCCAAAATAAAAGATCATGGTTACTCTGTTCGGCTTTCATGTTGCATAATTGACAGTGGCCTTGTGTTATGTGAGGAATTTACGATTATTTGTTTTTATTGTTAAAAAAGCAAAAGTCAGGGTGACCGGTCTTTTCGTCGCCGATCTTTTCATCGCACGAACATTTAGTCGCATCGCTTTTGCCGCACGATTTGTTTTAACATAGTTTTTTGAACGATACAAGAAAATTAAATCAAAGATATAGTTTATGAGAAGAAACGGTTTTATTATCAAGTTGCCATTATTCTTCTAGTCAAGATTCATTATTGAATCAAGCATATAGTTTATTATTAGAGCGGATTAAAGCATCTATTTCACTCTATTGTTTGTCCTTTTTATCTGATGCGATGAATTGTTCGACAAAAAAATTAGTTATACTTATGTTAGTATCTTATACTGATGATGGATACTCAAAGATACTCATGTTGTGTATCTTTATTTCTTGCTGTTTTTGAAGCGGATTCTACAGCTGTATTGTTTTAATTATAATTTGTAAAAAAAGTCTATCTACTATTTTCATCTTAAATATAAGCGTAGTTCTTAATCCAGTTTCTAGCATTTTTACAAAGTATTAAGAGTGAAAGATATATTATCCGACAACAACTCTCAACGAACGAGAGTATGTGTTTTGTGATCAATTTAGTGGTTAACAGACCTTATATACATGTTCTCTATTTCTAAAGTATAAAATTTATTAAGTAAAAAATATTTCTGAGTAATAAATAGTCGAATAAACTATACAAAAACGATATAAATAAATAAAAAGATTCCGCTAAGCGGGAAAATTTATCCTAATACTATCTTAAAGATATTCTGACTACTATAGATGTACAAGAATACAAAAATTGTCCTCTCATGTATTTTGAAGTTGTCGTTTTTCAAATGTATTATCAAATATTTTGACAAAATGACATTGTTTCGAACCACATTGTGTACATTCATATTCTTGACTATAGGAGCTAAAATGTTGTAGACCATCTTTGATCTGAATAATTGTATGACCACATGATGAACATTTTAAACGTTGTTGACAGCAGGGAAATGCAGCAAATAGATCATAATAGTACAACGTACCAATAATCATTGGATCAAAATTAAATTGTGTTTTACATGAACGACATTGAGCTAATACAGTTCGCATTGATAGACAATCCAAACATATTGAATGTAAATATAATTGTCGATCATTATGATAGACGCCAATCGATATTTTAGGATTTTCAATATGTTTTACGGGACTAGAAAACAACAATAGATACACGTTAGACTAAAAAAGAAGACAAGATATACCTCAAAAATAAAGTACCATCAACTAATGGATATCGATCATAAACAATCATTGGCTGATGACATACGATACAATTTAACTCTGTACAACCCAAAACACTCAATTGGGGCAGTACAAAACAACGTGTTTCATCATTTCCATATGGACCTTCATCTTCTAATCGTATATGAATAGCATTTCGTTTATGCAATGGTACACGATTTAAAATAGACCAATCTTGACGATGCTCAAAAATATTACTAAAAGGATTAAATATTAAGTAATGATTATTTCATGTCTTTTATTCAAAAAAAAATCATGTACCCAGCGGCTGCATGTTTTTCATCGAATTGAGGCAGTGTACCGCTGTTAACACCACTATTAGTTATGTTGCCAGTCGCCGACATAGACAACGACACACTGTTATTGTTACTGTTCGAACTGTTATTGCTTATCGATTTTTTACTATTTCCGCCAGGTGATGAACTTAAACTGCTTGTTGATTGAGTACGATAACGTGATGAACGACCGCTTCGCGGAACATTTAATGGCTGAGATAATTCATATTTTTTATCATAATCAGACATTTTTATCTAAAAGATATGAAAAGAATTCATGATTGAACTTGAAGGTCAACAAAAGTTGTCTGAAAAATTACAAATAAACAAATATGAAGTTAAACGTAAAGGTTAAGAGATATTTCATCATACAACTTCAACTAATTCGGAAAATAGGTCATTATTCTTTTGTTGATAGTTTTCATATCCACTGGGATTACGAATTCAGACAGTCGCTTCACAAATTAGAGTAGAAACACTTTTAGCTATTGAATATTTCATATACTGCAAACGTAATACGCTCTGTATGTGACCAGTATGGACTTTAATTATACAAACATCCTTTAGGACGATTCAAAAAAATGTTTCAACGATTTTATTGCAAAAACAAATATAGATATAACAAGAAAAATACTAACAAAAAGTAACAAGAATAAAAATTTGAAAAAAACACCGACTATTTATCCCATGTTACGATTTTATTTTTTTTGTAACTTTCTATATTCTCCTTCTTGCATTGATAACATAGCATGAATTTCTTTAACTTTTCGTTTACGTTCAGAATCACTAAAATAATAAAAGATATAATTAAATAATTATACATCTATCATATAGTGTACACTAACCTTGACATTTGTTGATTTAATTGTTCTCTAGCTATAAATTGATTATCACGACGTATTTCTCTCGTCGCCGATTTATGTTCACGTTTATATTTTTGTCGTAAACGTAAACGATCATTATATTCTTTCGGTAAACTATTATTTTTCTTTCCATCAAATCTAAAATAAAATACAAATTTCTTATAGGTTACTAATTCTTAAAAAAGATAGATAGAGTATACTTCATTCCAAAACGTGGTTCAAAAAGCCTAAGTGTTTGTGGACGTTGTTTCCCTTGTACAAGTGGTACCCGATTTTCTCTTGCTATTTTCTGTAAATTATCTACTTGTATTAATATTGTTTTGCATTGATCCTAGTAAAAAAGATCAATGAAAATACAAGCAGTACATTCTTATTGACAACTTACAACTATTTGATCACAAAGATATGTAGTTTTGATTGTATCGAGTATTACTCTAAATGGTTCGATTATTTCACTAATGGCTGATAAATTAGAATAAATTTGAATAAAATGCGTTAACGAAAGTAAACATGAACGTAACACAAGTGCTCTAAAACACAAAAAGAGATAACAGATTTATGGAATAATACATTTATATAGAAGGAATACGAACCGTTGTTGATCATTATCAACTATCACATTATTGGAATACTTCAATTTTATTGTGTACGATCTAAATAAAAATTTTATTTGTTTTTCTCATTCATTGATAAAAAATAAATATTCTTTTCACATACAATTCAGTAGATGATCGCAAAATCAATAGTTGATCATCACTAATTTGTTTCGATGATCCCAAATGAATGCCTAAACACAAAACATCGAAAACACATGTTTGTAGAAAAAAAAAGAAACGTACGTTTATTTTTCTTGTTTTCTGGACATGCTAACTGAAGTAGTTTTATTAACAGTAACATTACTTCAGGAACGTAACGATGACTTTTACTAGTCCACTAAAAAACAAAACATTTTTTACACCGTTATTGTTCAAACAAAACACTAACCTGTTGTACAAGTTCACAAAGCATTAATGCTGTTTTACAATCGGATAATGATGATAATACAGCCTAGAACGGCAAAAATGAAAAAAGTTACAGATTCAAAATTTTGTACAATTTTTTTACGTACACTGTTCATTAATTGAGCTAATAATGTGAAGGCAGGCGTCGCTATAGGATGACGAAAATCAGATGTCGGATACAAAAGACCAATTAATTTCAAGAATAGTATCTGAAATAATTTAAACAGTTTACCAGACTTTCATCGTGAAAATTTTTTAGTGCTTTGTTATTTTTTATTATTCATGTATACTTACTGTTTCATAATCTGCTTTGATATATTTCTTTTCAGCTATTTGCTCATTAATAGTTTTTTTATAATTCTTTAATCTGTCACAAATACAAGTTCTTGTTTTAGTATTATTGACTAATTGAATTAATTCGAATAAATGTTTAGCAATACGATTTAACAATGGTGGCATATCTTTTTGCCGTTTGGATGATGTAACAAGGCAATAGTAATCAAGTACGAGTTCAAAATAATTCTAAAAAATAAATAGATTTTTATTAAACTCTCTTTTTATAAGAACAATTTTACTTACACTTATGTTTGTTTTTGGTAGTGGAGGCAACCGCGGATCTTTGATTCGTTTTAGAATAATTTCAAACGTTTTATTCTCTTGTTTTAGACGAATTTTTAATTGTTTTAGTGTTGTTGGTACTGAATAGTATAAAAGAAAATTTTCATGAACATTTTATAAACAAAAAAAACTCGATATCATCAAACAAAGTGTCGAACCATTTATTCTACTTAGAAAGTATTAGCTGTCAGTGAGATGCTACAAATATCGTGACTACAGAGCTTCTTTATTAAAAAACATCTCTGTAACATACTTTCACTGAATTCGTTTGAAGTATCATTCTCCGATACAAGTTTATTCTCCGATTCGTCTACCTATATTAAAAAAAATTCATTTAAAGTTTAGTTGAACTGAATAGAATGTGAATGTATGTATCTGAACTTTTATGGAAGAACAATCTTTCAGAAGAGAATTATTTTCGAATACCTACTGAATTTTCATCTTCAAACTCCCCATTATCATCTTCAAAATTTCCATTCTTATCCTCAAAATCCCCATTTTCATCTTCTTGTTCTTCCGAATTTTCGTCCAATGTGTTATTCTCCGTTGTTTCGTTAAATCCATTTTCTTGCATGTGACCTTCGTCATCAAAACTAACATGTTTTTTTGAACCATCCATAATGTAATAACTAAACATATTTTCTATGCTAGTGTCTAATAAATAATTATTTCTAAATTATATACCTTTCATCTAATTCTTCGACTGAACAATAATCCATTTTCTGTTTTCTCTTCGATAATATTGATTTTGGTGCTGGCTGCATACGGTTTGCTTCTTCAATCTATCAGAAATATAGTCTGATATCTATCATATAATCTAAGAAAAAACACAAAAGCACAAACCTGTAATGTTTTTATGCGTTCACTAGCTTCTTTTTGGAGATCTTCAGCACTTTTGAGTGGTGCACCCCCCTTAAAAGAACAATGAAAGAATAAATAAATAAAAACAAAAACTAAAAGAAACAAACCGTTGTTTTTGCTTCATATTTTAATGTATTAACTAAACGATCGTAATCATCTTGTGGCTCTTTAGTTTCAATTGGTCGATTGGTTTTATCTTTAATTCCCATTATTGCACTTAACGCTTTCCATTGCTCATCTAACGTTTCAGTCAAATCAAATACTTTCTCATTTTCGCGTTGTCGTTCATACTGAAATAAGATAACATTAGTTTAAACCACGTGTGAAGTAAATTCATTTACCTTTTCTTGTTTTGTCGTACGTATCATATCATCAATCCATTCTTGTTTTGTTTGTGGTATTTTTCGTTTATTGTCATTAAATCCACCAAAAAAATGTTCAGATCTTATGCGTCCTGTTGAAAAGAAAAAATTTGTTATTAAAATGGATAATAAAGCAACGGTCATTTCATTAACCATCAACATCTTCGTCATCTGCATCGTCAATAACTGGTCGTTGATTTAATTCCTCTGATTTTGATAATGATTGTCCAAAATGTGTCAGTTCTTCATCATCATTTAGATTATAACGACTGTCTTTTCCAGCGCGTATTTTCTATGTTTTAATATAAAAAAGCCACCTATCAATCTAATACGAAATCGAACAAGCAGAAACACTCACTGATCGTTCAACAATAAGACGTTGACTTAATTTTTCATCCTCTGTCATGTGTGGATCATTTTCACCAAGACGTCGATCAATAAACGTGTTTTTTTTAAACACAGTTTGTAATTCTTTCAATAGCGTTCGTTTTCTCTGATTGAATAGAAAACAAGATGATAGAACTTGTTTCTCGATTAATATAAAAAAAAGAATAAGTATGCTTACTTTTTCAATTGCTTTTGTTCTTGCTTGAAGAGGTTTTCCTCCTTTTTCGTAATTTCGTCTTTTCCCAAGTACATCATGTTTCAAACGATTGACATGTAAATCGAATGGATTTTGTTTCATTGTTCTTTCAGTTAGTTTTGTTTGCTTTTTATGATTATGTTTATCAGACGAAAAGACATGTTTCTTTTTTTTTGCCATATTTGAACGTAACAGATACTATAACCTTCTCTAAAAATACAGTGAGAATGACAAAAATATTTTAACTATGAATTTTCAAGAAACAAAAGTAATAGGTATAGTGGAACAGTGACCAGTCGTCAAGTTTGATTATTTGATTTTTAAAAGTGGGAGTTGTATCAGACTATTCTTGTTATAAAACATTTTACTCTTCTCGCACACTTGAAAACGGCGAAAAAGGTGCAATATTATAAATCTATTTCGCTGTAGCACTGCTACATTTTCACCGGAGAGTTTGCTTACAATAAATCGTACCATCTTATAAAAGTGATGGCGAAAACGTAAAAAAATTACAGAAACAACGTTATATGATGAAGAATGATCTTATGTTCTTCTAAGACTTTATGTATGTTTTGTCGACGTTATTACTGCGGCAAAGTCACACATAAACATATTCTAAAGACATATTTTATATGATATCACTTATTTTTACTTAAAAATCGATCAATAGAATGAAAGTAATGTTACATTTTTTTACATTTAATGTTGCATATTTCATTGTGAGAATGGTAAACCAATATTAGGGTTATACGTAGCGTTTTTTCTGCTACATTCTCCAGCAGGAAATAACCAGTACATACACATTATTACTAGGACACAAAATGGTACAGCTGTTGTCTGGTTTATTTTTATCGTTGATTTCTGATCCTTTTACAAAGGAAAGAATACGCATTCAAGGATGCTTGCAACACGTGACCGCTCTTCATCGAAGGAGCAGCCAAATTCTGTTCTCTATCGGAAGAAAGTCTTTGAGAAAAAAATTTAAAATCGAGGAAAGTTTTTATAGACTGAAGTTTTCCAGTTGAACTTCTGTAAGTTCTTGTTTATGACCGACACAAAAAAACGTCTCATCCAACGTTGAAGATGATAAAGTCAATTGGAAAGGTATGATATTACAAAAAAGTAACATTTTACTGTGACTTTACAGCAAGTTTCGTATGTTTGTAGATTGGAATTTTATTTTCTTCACGAAAGAGAGAAATTATTTGATTGGTTGTCGAAAGTCATGTTTATTACCATAAGACCTCTATCTGAATCGTTCATACTTTTCGAGAGTTTTTCTATAGTTACCAAACAGTAAACAATTATTTAATGGCACTCACTTCATCTGGCCTGGGTTGTTAGTAGAACCGTTAGCTTTTCATCATCGTTTTGAATCTGTTACTAAGACGGATAGACGATGTTTTTATTCAATAATGGATCATAATCAACAAGTTTGTTACTTTAAATATAGAAACAGAAATTAAATAATTTTTAGTATAAATAATTTTTTCGAATAAGAACTACATGGTTCTAAAATACAGAGATAGGCGAGTATTACTAGTTAGGACTGTCATGACAAATCCTGTAAAAGTCTCGAGGGGATTCTGTTTTATACGAGGTTTTCATTGGAGCCACGGATATTTTTAAAAATCTCTGTTGCGGGTCTTAGAGCTGTTACAATATACATGCCAAAAATATAAATGTCAAAGCATTTGCATGGTCTGACATTCTTAGTTTTAATAAGTTCAAACATATTTTGTTAATGCTTACACAGATAAATCAACGTTCTGTGGAGTAATTTTCGATGCATTTTAAAATAAGTTATCAAATTATTTAAACTAAGCTCTGAGCATTCATAATGTAAAAAATATTTCTTAAATAAAAAAACAAAAATCGAACCTGGGCCTTAATTTTGGGTATGCATCCTCCTGTAAGGTCAAGAGTCGATATACTTTAGATTATGGCACAACAGACGTCTTTTATTTTTTTAAACACGGAGTCATTGATTAGTCAATACCTACGTGGGGTAAAAATATTATTGGTACTACTGCAGAAGTACAAATGCTTTGACATGGCCTGATATTGCAATAGATCTTCATGCATATGAAACTCCCGATGAAATCGTATATACAAGACACAAAAATGAATTCAGATTTTTTGAAACATTTTCAGAGTTTTTGACACATTAGGGATCCATTCTTAAAAAGCTGCTAGCTGTTAATAGTCTTAACCTTCGCTTGAATAGAACGCTAGAATGAAACTTAAGAGATTCGACCAGGAAAAAAATTATTTTGTCTCTACCACGAGGAGTTTTGAACAGAAACGAAGAGTTCCAAATAATTTTTTAAATCTTTCACTCCTATTTTTTTATCATCAGATTTTTAGAAGTGATCAAAAAATTTTTTTTGCAAAATATGGGCAGGAATTTCTGTTAACGTACGAGTACTCGAAAATCTGTACTGGAGCGTACTTCGCCCACCTCTGTACGATGGGCATCCGGGTATCCGTTACGTGGGAAATCGAAAGTGAACTTTTTCCGGGTTCAAATAGTGAAATATACAGTTCGATGTATGGGCTACTTATTCGCATAAAAAGTTTGTAATAGTCTACATCACATAGATAGCACAAATGCTCTTAGAACGTACAGGAGGTTTCTCAAAAACTCTTGATTTTTAGCTAAATTGTGTTTTTTTCCAGTTCAGAAACACTTTTAAGACAAACTAAGACCATATTTGGAATCAGCACGTCGAGTTACATCGAACCATATATAACACAATAAGTTTTGGATTGAATCCATCGAAATTTTTTTTATGCACCAACCACCAAGACCGATTTTTTACTATTTATATCTTCCTTAGAAGCATTAGAGATGACTAAGCAATGATAATTATTCATTCAAAAAATGGTTTACGAGCACAAAATTCTGATGTTCACCTGCTATTAGAAAAATCCCACTATGCTTTACTGGTATGTTTGATGCATATACTTGATAATCTTTCAGCAGTTCTTGTTTCATTCTTCGCATTTTGTCCTGCCACAATGAAAGAGATTCATTCATATATAAAAAATTCAATGCGATAGCTCAAAGAGCAATTACTCTCAGTACGCGTGAGATGCCATACGTGGCTGACATTAAAAAGATTCGACACAACACTCATATCAGCCAGTGCTGAAACGTCGTTGAACGTTTTCTTTTGTATGGAGTTTGCTGCAAGCATTGTACTGTATGTTATGATGAGCTAAAAATTTTTATATAATAAATAGTTTCTGAACATTCAGCAAGTATTAATTAATCATTTCTTTTATTTCTTAGCTTTACAATCTTAAGCGTAGTGAATCCAAGAACAGCGATTAATTAAACATATTCCAAGTTTTTCTTTCATTAGTAAATACAGTTTATGGAGTTAAAAGCTTGATTTTTCAAATCAAAACAAACATGCATTAATAATGACAGATAATTTTTTGTACAAATTGTACAAAGAACATTAATATTTATATTGATTACTCCAGTTTTTTCCAAGACGATAAATATTGAACAAATTATTTTCCCATTCCATTTCCAATTTCATAATTTTTAAATGCTTTCCATGTTTTTATATCCGGACCTGAATAAATATTACAAGTATTACATCGTACCTTCATTTATCTATATTTACTTACAGTAACGTGAGCCACTTATTTTATTGATACTTGGCTCACATCTTTCTTCATATTTTTCTGATGCTTCTCGTTTTTGTTCTTCGCATTTTGTTTTTCCAGGATGGAGAAATGCTCGTTTTAGAAATTCAACGGCTTCTTCTCGATCTAGAATACATGATTTCTCTGTCATCCGCAATAAGAGTAATGAAGCTATGATAATGAGCAATGAATGATTCGATACAGCAAATTAGATTCGGGAATTGAATAGCAAAAGCCAAAAACCTATACACATCCCAGAACTTTTTTATCATAAAAAATAGATATGAGGCAAAAGGTTTGAACTACTTTGAAGTAGAATTTATTTAGTCAGCAGAGAAAAAAGATTTGAGAGGAACTTGAACTAAGTAATGTTCCATAAAGAATGAGTCACTTTTGTGTTTTGTTTATATTTCTGTCAGGGTTTATCAATACTGGTTTATTTTCTTACTAAAAGAACCATCATAAACTTCTCTAAAAAACCATATTGACTGTTTCATAGCAAAATGTTCAAGCTCAAATGGTGAAGTTTCTGAGATACTTAACCGCAAACTCGTTTAATTTTAGTTTTAATGAAGATGCAGGGATCAGTTGCATCGGGCCACATGTTCTGATGCTATTAAGTGTGTTCCTTGATAGAGATATAAGCAAAATACAAAGTGATTCATTCTTTATGGCGGACTCATTATAACTTTGTCATTGCCCGTAATTATCCTTTGTGAAGTGTAGCGAGTTGACAAAAGCGTTCTCCGTTAATCGAAAAAAGCTGCAACTGAGTCAAGTTATCGTAAAAAAGCAAGATGCCATTGTCGAAATGTTAAAATAAAATCTTGGACAATGATTCGCATTTATAAACACGAATAAAATCTGGAATTTATTTTCAATATTGCAATGTATCTTACCAAAATCGAAGTCGTTGGTATTTGGTCTAACCGATGAGAATTCTGACAATATAATAATAATAAATGCAAGAAATAAATAAGTTTTCATTTTTTATTCACTCTAAAAACGAGTTTGTTTAATTAGAGAAATGTATCTGTGGAAGAAATAAAACACTAAGAACGAATAAAATGACGATATACTGTATCATCGATAGAAGAAAGAAGCTATCCTTCACCATCATTCGAACATTACCTAACATTATCGGTGACAAAACTTTTTTCTTATATTACGTGTACAATGTAGCATGGTAAGAAATAATGATAGTATGTTGTTTCCTTTTGTTTACAGTTAAAGTTTGTTGAGATTATGAATTAATAAACATTGTCGTTCTCATACAGACATTGGATAATAAACGTTCGACATAAATTTCCTGTGATACAGATTCTCGAGCATTTTGTTATAACTTCATTCTCATGTGTAATGTGATCATGAGAATCTTACATTTACAAATAACCTGACGGAGATTCTACTGTAGATGAGATATTTCGACAAAAAAATTAGGAAACAATGTTTTTATGCGGTTTGTTGATCGCAGAAAATAAATGATTATGGTGATGATTTATGTCATGAATTTATACTTTATAATACAGACTAGCATCTTATCATCAATATTCTTTATAAGCGATATCACATTTTTTCTTCCACAATATATCTAGAAACCGAAAGTAAAGATGAAAATATGATACATTTCTTTCACGATTCATCTGAATGTCTTATAATCATCGTTAGTAAAACTTTACATCCACGAGTCAAAATAATCTTATAATTAACACTTACCCAAGTACGAAAAAAAACATGACAACCTCCCGGTCATCGGCGGACTCAGGGGTTATAACTGTAGTTATGAACTATTCAGAACTTTTTTATCGACGGTTTCTTGTGGTTACGTCCGTTTCAACACGTAATTTTAACGATTTTACTTCTTGTCAACGGCGATTATCGTTTCGCCAGTTCTACCCGTTTATTTTAAGTGGAATAACCTGGTAAAACTGATTGAAGGACCGTCAAAATGTTCTTATTAAAATCCATCAACAAAGAACTCTATCGTCATATATTTTCACTGGACCTGCCCCAATGTTTACAACCACTACTGTGATGTGCACTCTCCAGTTCTCGCCATCAGTCAGAATTACAAGTGATGAGATTTAATTTTCACAATGTCGGTTTGAGAGTAGACAAATATTTACAACCGCATTCGAAAAATCGTCTCAAGCAAGCACTATTTGTTGGATTATTTCTAGATTTAGTCAAACGTGATACAGCAACAGAAGACAGACGACAATGACGCTCGATGTTGGATGTGTATCATTGTATAAATATGACAGAATTTTCTATGATTTATTTCAAATTAATACCAGTACGCTAGTTGGTAAGTGTGCACGTAATAGTTTTCTATGAAAATATGAAAAGAGATCAGATTTTAGATTTAGGTGTAGCCTATTCATACTATCCTTAAGATACTGGATGTCTGTCTGATAAGTATATTACACAACCGATTATGATGTATTCGATTTATTTCATCTAATTACGTTTGATAAATTCATTCGAGAAAAAATAAAAATTTTCAATATGAACATTATTGTTCCACTGAAGTCATGTATTTGAGATTTGATAACGGGTTTTTATCTACACAAGTATAGATATAATGTGAGGATAGTGTATATTGGGAACATGGGCAAGATTTGCTACATTATTACAGCAATTAGACGAAAAATAGTATCGTGCCCATTTTATCACTATCTTGTTAGTTCACGTTTATCCTGATAACCGTTCGAGCGTAGATTGTCTATTTCAAATTGAATGAACCACATGTGAAAGATTATTTTGATGAATCTAGTGGCACTTTTCCGTCATTTGATAAAGGATCGATTCAATTGTTCAACCGATTACTACCAAACACGGCTCATTTTTATGCACTACCATCATTAAGAAAGATAAAACACTGTGAACGATTTAGTTGCGCACATAAAGAAATTCAAATTGTTCGTCACAATAAAAAAAAAGAGAATCAATGCTACTGATTTGGAACAATGTTTAAAAGAGCATGAACAGAAAAAAGTAAAGAAAAAGAGTGATAAAATGCATTTTTTTTTTCAATTAAAGGCGAATTCCACTCAGGGATGATGATTACTCTGAAGTCTATTATATTGATATATGCATATATTCAAATAGATCAGAGTGTTTACATTTAGATGATATAAAAACACCATAAAATTTTTGAAAAAGACAGGATATGGTTTCCATATGAACTTGATGCTCAACAAAATGGCTTATTCAAACGTCAAATCTGAAATGGACCACGGGCTTACGTGTTCAAAACTATCAGAAACTGACTCTTAATCATTATAACAGAGATATCCTTTTCTGCATGGAGACTTCCACAACATTGCAAATATTTTGAAGTGCGTTTAGATTGTCTGTTGATAACATACGATTCAATGCTAAAGTAACGAATTTAATTTCAAGACACTTAATATTTTCACTTTTCCTTGTCTCGTATAACCGATATGGTGAGACGTTTTTTACAGTCATAGACTACCAAGACGAAAATCTACTGTCTAAACTAGCTGACAATGTAGCACATTATTTGAAGAAAGAAGAATTGCTAAAATATTTTCGATTAAAAGCTCGTGAACAAAATGAAAATTATAAGGTTCGGTGGAGAACTTTATGCGCTACATTTTAGTAAAAAAGTCTTCTTCCAAGAAAAAAGACCTACTGATAAAAAACACGTTGTTTGTAGAAGATACTTGTATCTCATATACGTGTTTCGTTTTCAAATATTCTTTTGCTTCTCACAAAAAAGTAAAATGAACGTGAAGATAGAAAAATGTTAGACTGCAGTCGACACGTTAAAATAAAAAGTATATTAAAAAGAGTTCAAAAGAGTTGCTTTATTTTAAATGATGTAATTACATTGCTTGTTTTCTTATATCATTTGTGGAATTCATACGCCAAATAGAGATTGTTAATGCTGATGCAAATCCAACCCAAACAGCATAAGGCACCATGAGTAATGAGGCTGTTTGATTAATTGGCCAAAATTGAACAATGCATATTAAGATATTCACTAAGAGTGCCAATATCACAGTAGTTGCCTACAAACAGAACATTTCTCGTAAATATTTATTACTATAGGCCAAAAGTGAATATACTTACCAAACCAAGCTGATGAAAGAGAAAAAATATCGGACTCCATATCCAATTTAAAATTAATTGTGTACCATAGAAAAATAAAGCTGAATGACGAACAGAACCTGAACTATCACGTGCGATCAAATACGAAGAATAGCCCATAAGACAATAGACAATGGTCCACACTGGTCCAAATACGGCATTTGGTGGACGCCAACTAGGCTTTTTGATTTTCTTAAAATAGATATAACAGAAATGATATTCTTCTCATTATATCCTAATGAAATAATACATACAGCATACCATGTTTTTACTTGCGTAGCTGTTATTATACCGCCAACAATGCCTCCAATTTGTGGAAAAAACAAATAGGCAAAAAATGAAAACCAACTCATTACCATTATTGAAGAATTCTATCCTACAAATAATTAACAAAAAACAACTTTTGTACGCGATGACTGCATATATATACTGTGGGACCTTTTTTCCTATCATTTATTTACCTTAAGTAATAAATCAAAACTTACAATATTTTTCAGTTTATGACATACGTAATGATACATCGCTGTCAAAATTAATGAGCAATTTCTTTCTGTTATGTTGTAGAAGATAGTTGGTGAAAGTGATGCAAAATTTTTTTACTACAAATAAAAATTTAACATGAAGTTTAAATTAGTTTGATGATAAGAAGAAGCGCTGATTTATCATTCAAAAAGTCATACATAAAAAGTTATGTACACTGATAGACAATTACAATTATCAAAAGCCACTTCACTTATGATGTTATATCTCAATGTTTATACATAGTGAATACTCCGGAGGGTAGAACCGGCGGGGTATAATACAAGAACATATTTCTACATCAATTTCACACACTTCTAGGCATGTACGGATATTTCTCTCAGTGACGTCATCAAATCGAAACAACAACTATAAATAGTTACACCTCAAATTTCTCTTTAATGTTTGGAAATAAAACAAAAACGCAAGAGATGCAGAAAAGGCACCCTTTCACTTCTTATCAGCAAACGCGTAGGCATAAGACAAACACAACAAATGCTTATTAGAGAACTGGCAAATAAGGAGATATCACTTTTCGTATCAGCATATCTTTCTGTTCTCTTTCTTTTCGATCGACCCGTTGACACGAAAGAATTTCTGCACATGGGATATCTTGTGCGGAAAGATGATATCTCAAATAAGGGGATAATACCCTTATTTACTAGTTTTCTATTGAAACATAGAATTAAGATATAGCCAGACAGTCTTTCTTTTTCTCTTTTTTTGGTGAAATTTATTCAGCGTAGGATATAAGGAAGGACAGCAAAACATGAAGGATAATTGAAAGCTTAAAAAGAATCTAATCAGACGTACTCAGCGATTGTGAAATCGAATGAATAGTGGTAGGCAACACAATCCGTTAATTGATATCTCTCTATTGATGATCTATCGATCATTCGGGAAGTATACATCTGTGAATAGTGTGATATGAACTGTGGTTGTACGCGAAAATCGCAAAATGCTGTATGGGCACACGTGTTAAATATATTCCACGTGTGACAACACGAGAACTGTTCACGGAAACTTTTCGAGTAATATTTTTCGTACGAGGTCATATGAGGTCACTGGTGAAAGTCATAAATTGGTGTGAGGATTTCGCAGTGATCACGAATATCACTTCCCAGGCTCTCAGAGCCCTTTCCTCGCTGACATATTTGCAAAATACTGAGAGCGTCTTAAAAAATCCAAAATCGCAAGGTTTTGGTAAAATGGCCGTAGCTTTTTGCGCTATAGTTTTATTGCTCGGCACACAGCTTTTTGGGTTCAGCATCAAAAGCTGAGTCTACACAGCCAGCTTTCAAAACTTCAGACCAAAAACTGAAATTTTAGGGGGTCAGAAATCGGATCGACCCAAAAGCGTCAGGCAAAATTTGCAAACCTAACACACGTTTTCCTGGAGATATTTGAAATGTCGATCTTACAGTGCTCATACAGAAAAGCTTATAATACTGTTTAATACACAGTGTTTAAATCAATATATCTAAACAAGATGTGGCTGCGTTTAGCTACATTTAGTATTTCCTAATCTCATTTCAACTTTGTTTCTTTGCAAAAATATATTTATTAATCGAAGATAATATATTTTTTTAATACAACTCGATAGTGGAAAATAAGTAATTACACAAATATGAATTTTTCTATCGTATCCAGCATCTTTTTCAAATTTATACAATATAAACATTAAAACCCTTTTTTGAGTTGAAATGAGACAGCAAATACAAAATATAACTAAATGCAGCCAAATCTCGTTTAGATATATTAATTTCAACATTGCGTATTGATCAATATTATGAGTTTTTCTGTATGAGAGAACTGTAAGATCGAACATTTCATATATTTTTTATCATAAGAAGAAAAAAGATCTCAGCATACCAACATCAAAGCAGTTATTCAATAACAAGGTACTTTCATTTTATAATATTTTTGGAGTGAGGAGAATCTGATGATTCCTGACCAGGTGCTTTATATAGAACCGAAGTAAAACGGTAGTATGGCCATTCGCTATTCCCATGGATACACTCAGATATATTTGGAAGTTATTTGAATCTCTGATAGCATTTTTGTCGTTTGACCACCATTCAAAATATTGAATGGTACTGAGTTGTTGAACTGCGGTTGAAACCTCATTATGAGTCTAACTGGAGTAGCGAAAATATTGTATGAAGTTGTAAATGAGTGAGATCGATAGTGCACAAAATTCTCTATCTTTCTACGGCGAAAAATTAACTATTGAACTATTTTGAACGGTGATCAAACGAGAAAAATGCTATCAGAGATTCAAATAGCAGATTTTGTAGAGAATTCAATTCTCTATCGATTGAGCCTAAAACGAACTCTTTGGACTAATGAGCTTACCCTCAAAAACAACAAACAAAAGCAACCCGAATTTTCTGGGCGACCCATTATAGACTGCATGAAACTATATGCAGTCTAAACATGAATGTTTTTTGGAAACTGTTCTGATTAAATATCATGTTGGAAAAGATCATTTTCAACATTATCATCAAAGATTTATTACTAGAGAATTAGGTGATGTACATATTGATGTATGACGACTTGAAGAATTGAAGCCAGTAAGAGAACAGCAACGTTAGCATGAAAAACATCATCAGACATTGCAACAAAGTTTGTTACTGTTATATTCAACATATGCGCATCCCTTGTCATAGATCTTCTCATTTTGTCTTTGTGTAACTTTGTATTTTTTTACCGTTTTTTTGTTATCTCTGTTAGAGATTTGATTCTGATCCAGGATCTCTCTATTTCGGTGGAGCGAAAAGATTTAACGAATTACTTTGATAATAATTCATACCTCGCTTCGTTTCTTTTTCCCGACTTTGTTTTGTCAGATGATTTAAGATCTGCTTTTATCCATAAATGTTTTTCTGTGTAAATTCATGATAAAATCAATTGTACAGGCCTCGCAGCGGCCTTCATAAGAAATCAGGATCAGGACAGGATTTCTAGCAAAAGAAATCAGGAATTTTATCAGGAAATCAGGATTCTCGTCGAAAATTAGGATTGACAGAGGTTTACCGAAAGACATACATCTACACCCTCAACAATTTCATGTGACTTACAGCAGATCAATATGCAAAGTCAAGCTATCAAGAAAGCCACAATGGGCCAGTGGTTCGATTGCAATTCTGACAATGTATACGGTAAATATTGATAAATAAAAAGAACAATGAACAAACGAGAAATGAATGTGTATATACGAAAAAATCGTAAAAGTGTATATATGAAAATCTACTGCGATTCGTTGATAGCCATTTAACAAGGAGAGTTGATGGTTCAGCGGACTATCAGCTTGTA
>CAJNOQ010002393.1:0-24607 GCA_905250885.1 Didymodactylos carnosus | reverse complement strand
GATATTCAAGATCTTGACTTCTTGAAATTTCTTGAATTCTTATATTTTCTTACCAAGATCTTGAATCAAGATCTTACTGAAAAAATTCAAGAAGTCAAGATCTTGGTTACAAGAAGTTTCACTAGGGATAATTGTTGTGATTTACCGCTAGGTATTTCGTTCTCGGTGCCCAAGTAGCAAATCTTTTATCAGGTTGAAGCAAACGTGGAGCAATGAATGTTGTTCGCGCAAAACTAAGTACTTGTTATAAGCGTAGAAATTTTGTTCTTCTACCTTTTAAATATGTTCTTTCAGGATAGTTCACATTAATTTTTTTAGATTTTGTTGCTTTTCTCTAAGATTCTTAGAAAAAAGAGAAAAAGGAGGATGAATCGGAGGCCAGAATTTAACTAATTGGCAGTGAATAAAATGCTCTTGATTTTAGTCCCTTCGTTTTGTAGACTTTCAACGAAAACCCGGAATGGAGTATGTTGACATTGAATTACCGAGTTAAGACGACGGTATAAAGCTCCGAGAGAATTACTGGTACGTATTGAAAGGTCAGTTATTCGTTAGTACATATTCCACAATTCAATCTGGAACATAGGTTTTGATCTTCCTTGTGGACGATGTATTCCTATATAAGTACCTTCAAAATAATCAAGTAGTAAATGAAGTATTGTTGGTGGTCAACTACGATTTTTTCGTGGTGATCAATTTTCGGCGACCATCTTTCATAGAATCGAAAATTTTTCCTAAACTTTTGGCAGTACGCCTCTCCAAAGATAGAAAATAGAATAGTGAAAGCCGATGAATCAAGCAGAGATAGCAGATAAATGTAAAAAGTCAGAATTGATAGATGCTATTTTTCATTTTGTTTCGTCGATCAACAATTACTGGTTAGGAGATGAAATACTGAAAGAGATCAAACACTTCAAATATCTAGGTTCTATTTTCACGGACAAATTTTGCAGAGCAAAGATGGTAACCCACAGCATGAGAGCAATCAACGGAGAGCTGGGTCGTCTCAGAAAATATAGATAATTATCTTTTATTAATTGAATTAGTTTTCCTATTAATTTACGTCGTCATCTACACCTTAATTTATCCTCATTTCTCTTGGATATTTGCCATTTATTTTTATTTTCCATCCATACATGTAAGAAAGGGTGGCTAGAAATTTCAATTGTGCTCTAAAGAAAGTTTATGGATTAACCTTATTTTCGTTGTATATATTATTTCGTCTGACAAAAGAACGGAATTTTCTTGACTAGATAAGCATTGGATGAAACTGTTTTCCCCTCTTCTTTGGTGGGATAATGCATTAACAATATGCCAAAATTCTAATGCACAAGGATTCTTAGTGAATAATACAACAGCAGTAGGCCTAAGATCTAAATCATTTAGAAAAAAAACAGGGAAAGTTTTGTCTGTAATTGATCTTTGAGCTGAATTCAAAGAAGTAGTCAATGCTGAGAAGCATTACACTGACATAGACACTCTACTAAATGATCCTATTTCACTAATCTAAAGTCTACAAAAAGAATTATTTTACAGGTACTACTATTTTCACTTTATATGCATTTATATTAGTTATACTTAATTTCAAACACATAAAAGCTTAACAGCGGTAGATGTACAATAAATTGCTCATTTCAAATAGAAAATCTACTGGATTATCGAGCGTGCTGATTACAAAAAAGCACTTTTCAGCGGCTGTAAATGAACTTTATTTTTCTGCCGGTGATATGTGAGATCTGTATGAGAGATGCAAAAAAGATCTATTTTCTTTTTTTCGAAAAGACTACGATTACCAGATATTCAATATACTACAATGTAAAGGGTGCTGTTTTTGTGAATATCTCGGTTGTACTCTGCTTTTTAGTATTTAATCCGAAGTTTTGAGTAATTTACCACCATTTTGTAAACATTTTCTTCGAAGTCACCTGTCACTCACCTTATTCTCACTTCAAAGTTTACGTCTGTTTCGAAACTCAATTAGTGAGCAAAAACAAAAGTCATCGATTCTGAAAAAAAGCAGAAATTTTTTGCAAACTATCTTTCATTCTTTTTGGCACTTCACAATGCTGGTGATGTCTTGTCCGGATTTGATTTCATTTAATATAAGAGATTCATCTTTTCGCCAAAAGATGGCGGAGCTTAACGAGTTCATCAATTAGGAGAGCAACATCTCTCTTCCTTCTAATAGTCTAGAAGCCGTGCGCTTTGCCGAGATACAGTAATGTATTTGCTCATCAGCAACAATTAATGTTTGGTTGAAAAACAAACAACGTTTATAAAAGGGATCACCTTTTCGTTTTCTATTGGTGTTTTTATTCTCCAATATTCTTTTTTACTTCCTCTGTTGACCAAACGCCACTTTTGTACTTTTATTCGTCAGTTATTTAAGTGCCTGATCAATTCTTCGCTGCTGAAGTGGCAAACAAAGAGCATTCATGCGCAAAAAATCACAAATATAATAATCATAGAAAAACTTTGAAGTTTTCGAATAATATCAGTTATTTTTTGCACTGAAGTATAACGTTTTTTGTTTAAATATGCAGTAATCCTTCACCAGAGTGCACATTTTCTTTTCAAGAAATGGACTGTGAATACAGTAAGATAATGCTGTGCGACTTTTGTTCTACACTTTTACGTTAAGTATACATAAAAAATATGCATGACTGAAACAAAACTCTCAAGAACTTCTTAGAATCAGAAGAAACTTCTAGCTTTTATAATGATGCTACCTCCTTAAAAAGTGGTTTCAGAAGAGCATTTATTTAACCGAGTGTTTTCCGAAGCGTGATCCTTCCATTGACTGAATATTACTTTTTAAATTCCATGTGCATACAAACTTTCCCGTTTACCAATCACTACGTGATGATATATATATCATATATTTACTGCTGTACACTTTGCTATTGAGATTTAACATTTTTTTGTTCAAAGTTGCTTGCAACCCCGACTAGACGTGATCAGTCAAACGACAGACACGCCGGTAATTGGTGTATTAATTCAGACACATTTGTGTTTGAGTTTTAATTGCTAAAGCGTCTGTTACGATTTGCAATGGAGTGTAAACTAAAGTAGTTTGACAGTAAGCGCAGTTAAAGCGTGGTCACTGTATATTTTCTCTAGCAAATACTCCAATACTCCAAAATATTCCTCTGACAGAAAGATCAGTTTCAGTTCTCCGACAATTGGTACAACGTTGAGTTCATCTGAAAGTCGTCTGAAACTCAATTAACTCTCGATAATAGAAAGCTTGTTCTTATCCATTAACTGTGCTCGCAATTGGTCGCATTTTCTATATGTCATGGGAAAGATGTTACTCTTACATCAAATTTAGCATAACAACAGATAACAACAGTGCAAACATTAAAAAAAACGGCGGCATCGATCCATTTGTTTCTTTGTCATTTGCTACTACGGTTCTTGTACTGCATTTTTTACGAATAATAGACGCTAAGAGCAAACTGTTTCTGGGTTCCTTTTTTCCTTCACTGAGACCTGTTTTAACGTTTTTTCTCCTAGGCTAGTGTGGGAATGCTATTTTTGCGATGAAACTAATATGCCATAGAAAAGCTCTCTGTTCTGGATCCGACTTAACTTAAAAATCTTCGTTTAAAGGATCGGGACTGATTTGCATCGATTTCTGCTCATTGTTCTCTGCTCAAGTTTTTCATGAAAAACTGAACAAAATGGTGTATGAACCATAGTTAGATGTAGTAACTATCTGTTATGTAGAAAGATAGCTTTTCATTATATCGAGCTCGTGTTTGAACCATAGGGATCGAGTCAATTTTTCATGGGCTGGTTTTCTATATGAAATGGTTACCCTAACTTTATTCTAAATTTTGAGAGGAATTGGTTTTAGTGAGCACTAGCATCCTTATGCATCAGTTCAGAAAATTTAATATAAAGAATTTTCTGTTCCAAAAGCTCAGATCAACTAGAAAATATGTAAAATTCGTTTTCTCTATAAAATCGCATTAAAATTAAAGCAAAACAACAACAGTGAGCAGAAATCGGTCCCTATCCTTTTCAGACTTTCCGATCAGGGACGGCTGGTCCCTCCCTAAAAACATTTTTGGACTTTCCGGCAAAATCTTTGACGTTATTCCACTAACAACTTTCAAAAATTTAGAAAAATTTTTTTCGCCAGCCACTTTCTGTGAAAAAAAATGTTTAGCCCCTTCCATCTCTGAGAACAATCGGAAATCCTGATCCTTTCTCGTCTCATCGGACTGTAGTTACAAGATTACCATATAGACTTTGAATAATGCAATTTTTTAAACTGAATTGAGTTCATAAGCAGATTATAATTGTTCTTTATCTAAACATATTCTGTTTCCATATCAGAACAAGGAGAAGAAAACGACAGGCACTCTATGGCGCTTTCATATAATCAATTTTTTCGAAATAGCCATGCAAGGACTCCACTTTGTAAATCGATTCCGTAGTGTTGAACGAACTCACGGGGGATAAACGAAACGTTTCTTAAATTAGTTTGCTATTGAATTGACCTAATTACTTAGTATGAAAAAAGATATCTTGTGTGTTTCCCATCTGAGCCCATTTTATTACGCGTGTTATTCCCTTGATAGTACTGTATAGTGTGTAATGTTAAACATTAGTTCTTTTTTCGTCGTTAGATTAGGAATTTTTTGTATGATGTTCTGATGATTAAGAGTTAAAAACAATCTCTTAATTTTATACGAAAAACTACCTGTGAATTTTATTTGAAACTATTTTACTTTTTAAAGTATAATTGAAGAGTATAAATGAACTTTTAACTATTTTCCGGAAGAATAAGAAGCTTCTTTTATGTCGTATTGGATAACGAGCTCATATGCATGAACAGTGATAAACGGACGAATATTTGCTTTGTATGTTCATTATAGTAAATGTTTATTATTATTTTTCAGATGAATGAGTTACTAGTCGTCATCATTCTAAATGATTTCTTGTTCAATTCGTATATGTTAAATTAATCGTTGACTATTCACTTCGTGTATAAAGATTCAAGAGGAGAAGAAAGAAGAAAATTCGGCTGAACACACATATATATATATATATATATCTTGCAGAAAGAAAACGAAGAAGAAAAGTGAATGTTGAGCAAAGATAAACGGTTTTTCTTTGCGTTTACGCATGGACAATAGAAAAATTGTCCTAGTAATATCTGATAAATTGGTTAATGATAATGCTTTTCTGGTAAGTTTTTAATTAAATTTTTTAGTTGTATACATGAGGCAGCTGATTTTACAAATAATGTTGCGTGAATAATTTGTAGATCTATACAACCTAGTGCAAATGTTTATTTTAGTCGTTAGATTTGATAATATAGATTAGAGTAGCTTCCATATAGCAATATATTGATTCATATTTTTTTTCGTTTCATCGAAGAATGTCAACTGGGTTAATTACATGAAGATGTGACTAAGACGTATTTGAATAAAGGTCTCGATGTCAACATATTCATTACTTAGAGGGTATATCTGCGTCATACTTTAAATTCAATTATATTACCGCTAATACTGAAGATATTCAAAAAATGAATGAATCCATGTGTAATTTTCTCTATATCATTTCTATTCTCTCCATTTCAGTGTAATTACTGTCCGTCTATATTAAGTTTCCATTTTTCTGCAAATAGATAGTTTGCATTCTATTTTCTCTGTTTCTTAATTCTATATTTGATAGTCATCTGTATTCCATAATATAGTAGAATCAAGTGATTGGTGTTTTTGTATCTTATTATTATATTGCTATCAGTTAGTCAGTCGATTTTTCTATTGATTTTATTAGTGAATGTAAAAAATAATCGATTTTGTTATTGCTAAATTTATTATTATTCATTATTGTTACACTTTTTTTATGAAACAATGTTCATGTAGAGTAAGAGTACTTGTTTCATCCTTTTCAGACGTCAAAACATCAAATCATTTTCCTCTTATTTGTCTGTGTTTTATTATTTAAACTAACAGAGCAAATACAGTATAGAAATGTGTTTTTGACAAGGAAGAAAAAGCGGTTGAAACATCAGGGTTGAAACATGTCGACAAATGTAACAGTAAGAGTTCTTGCATATTTGAGGAATTTCAAATGTTTAAATCTCACCCTAAGTCATTTTTTCCTACTAGTTTTTTCATTTCAGAAGATGGTATAGACGTAGAGTCCTGCAGATTTAACTTGGTTCCCAATCCGCGGCTTCGAGTTCGAAATCGGGATTCCGAAAACTTTTTTTCGGAATTGGGACAGGTTTCAAGTCTACCGGACTGGATTGAGATCGAGATTGACAATGTCAGACCCGCAGAACTCTGTATAGATATAGAAGGTTATATGTCCATCTGTTCTCTTACAAAACAAATATTTGTAGACTAGTGATTCTACTGCTTATACTAATAAATCCTAATAGAGTAATGACCGAGTGAATGAGCTTCAATCTTCACTCCAATCTTTGCGCCTCACTATTAAAATGTTCTGTATTTTTATTTTTTATGAGCTTTTCTGAAAATTTTGGGTGAAAGAATTTCTTTTGCTTATTACACCATACATTTAGCGAAGAAGTTCAAAATATGTGAATTTTTAAACTTCTTGGATTTAGCATATTTGCAAGTTCAACCCATCACTAACAGAGTCCTGTAAAAGAGTTTTGGCTATTCTTGATTGATAAGAAGCTTTTGCACAACTTTTCTTTTTGATTTCCCTTCTCGTTTACAGAATACTGTCGTTCTCTGTTTTCACCGAATTTCTTGACTGCTTGCTTGTGTTGAAAAGCGTTTTTCTGGAGTATCAATGAAGTTTTCCCTTTCTAGTTTAGTCTATATCCCACTTCTATTATTTCTTTGTGTGCTGCCATCATTATGTTGTCTGACTTGATATTTTTTTTTATTTATTTAAACGTCCTAGAGGTGGAGGACGGATAAAAACAATTGTCATTTCTTAATCAAATCCAAATTTGAGCCTGACGGAATAATTACAACGATCTTTTTGGTTTTTTCCTAACATTTTTTCTGAGAACACATAGCTATAGCATCCGTATGTCGGTACAGACGATCGTCCCGAAAGAAGATTGAAAAGCTGGAAAAATTGTTGAAAATATCCACAGTACAAGTAATAGTACAACGTTTTTCAGATAAGTTTACAGAATTCAGCGTCGTTTTGCTTATTTACTGAATTCTCTCTAATTTTTATTCTCTGCGAAGGCGCAGAATGTGCCGAACTTTCAGTTGAAATTAGATTAATTCGTTCATAGGATTTTCAGTTTTCATGTTGATCTCACATCTCTACAAATCAAAACTTCTCGATGCTGAAACTCGTACATAATATCGTGTTATTTATGGCATCAATTCTAAGTTAACTGTGTTGTTTTTAGTTTTAACACTTTATAATATAACCGATTATATAGCATGATAAACTCTAAAGTGATTCTAAATGCTATTTGCTTTAGTATTAATCGAGAATATGAACATTTCTAAATTAGAATAAAAGAAGAAAAAAAAAGAATGCTCAGATGGAAACACTCGCCCTTAGTCACTTTGTTCACCATCTTCCAGTTTTAAGTTCTGAGAAAGTGCTAAACATAAAAGAGTGCTTTTTCTCCTTTGATTTTTGATGATAATAGACTATTTGTTATAGACAGATAAACGCAAATGTCTGAGAGTAATATCAAGCAGGTATTATATACAAATTAACAGTACTTATTAACAAATTATTTAAATGAAGTGATTAGTCGTTCTGAATAGTGAGCTGATTTTATGACGAGAAAGTTTTGTTTCTTTATTCTCTCTCTCTTTCTCTCGAAAAAAATCTAGTCATCGCATCTCTCTTGATGGACATAAAACAAGAGAGGACATTTGGATTCTTGACCACAAAACAAGAAAAAATTAAACGGACATATGGTCATTAAACGGCATAGATAAGTCAATCTGTTTAGTCAAGTTAAAATGAAAATATTTTACACTACAAAGTTTGCATGTATTAAGTTGATACTATTGCATACGTTCCGTTATGCTTCTCTTATATGGTGTGTTTACTAAAAAATTCAATTTAAAACCATCTTTTCAATATTTTTTTACTAGACCTTTACGAGAAAAATCTTTTGTTCAAACTATTTTCCTACTTTTCAAATATAAATCTATATTTTTTTCTATCGTAATAGATTAAGAAAAGTGAGTGACTACGATTCAAAATAAAAGTAATGTAATAATTGTCTGGTATGCTCAATGAGACAAGAATTTCTTTTTCAGAGAACGCAAGTAAAAAAAATTTCTGCTGAGAAAAATCGAGAATTTTTAATTTTTTGGGGTGTGTCGCACCTCCACGCCAGTAACGGCAGCCCTGTATCGTGGAGATATGATTTTTTGGCACGGTAGATCTGTATGACACATGCGATAATTCTTCAGGATGCACTTCCCGAAAATTGATCGTTTCAGATTTAGAGAAGGTGTAACAGTAATTGCCATTGGCCTAGAAATTCAATATTACTTGGATTCGATTCCTAATGGAGACATCTATTTTCTATTCTCGTATTTATCAGATTTACTTGCCGCCGCAAAAAGGTATATATATTAATGATCTTATGAAGTCCTGTTTCTCCACTTTCTTTCACTCTGTTCCATGTACGAAAGAGTGAAAAGTGATTTGATAAAACTGCGCCATTAATGTATAGATTTTATTAATAGAAGTTCTGAGAAGTGGAAAATGTTTCATTTTCAAGGAAACAAAAAAGATTCTTCATCTCTTGTAGAAATACCCTAGGAAAAATTCAGATTGTTTAAAATTAGTTTTTTTTTCTTGAGATCTATCTTAAAAAATCAATAATCTCTTTAAGAAAAGTTGTTGACAGTCGGAATACCATCATTTTGTAGAGGACACTTACCTTCATATTCAAACATTTTAAATTCAATTCTTGCGTCAGAGCGATCCTGGATGTTAGAGTTATTTTTCATATTCTCCAAGCATATTACTACATGCATTTAGTTTAAAATCAAGTGCAAACATAACCGTCCGACCTGTTTAAAAACGATTAGACTTTTGTTAAAATATGAGTATTTTTTCTCATTCAACATCAAAAGTATCATAATAGCGTGTTTAGAACAACATGGATGTGTGAGTAAATAAAAATATTTGTGAGAAAAAAGATTAATTTCATAAAAAAGGAGGTTTTGATGCACTAACATAGATAAATGTACAATATTTGAACAAATGAAGAAGAAGAAAAAACTTGTTGTTGTCATTTGAGATTTTCATCAGTCAAAACAGAAGGAAAAAGTGAATGATGGATGATGAAAAGTAAAGGTTATGGACATTTTTGTGTAAAAGAATATCCATAGATAGTCTCCATCTTTAGATAGTTGGTTAAATCGAATAAGTTTAAGATCATTCATATGCAATAGAAAGTGTTAACAGTATATGTCGTTGTTGTATTTTGTATCACAAAAAAATAAATATAGAAGAGTTAGGTAATTCTCGCTTTTTTTTCCACCTCTGAGTTAGAAAATCTTTTAAGAGATACTACTGAGCATTTACCATCAGTCTAGCGACTTTTTTGCTAGGTGAGTTTTGATCTCTTTTCTATCAACTACTATTAATCAAGTTGTCAAAATCCCATTCGCGCAAGTTCGTAAGTATAATCAAAATTCTGTGAAAATCGCTTCTATTTCATCTGCTATATATTGTTTAGTTCATTTGAGGTGTTAGTAATCGTGTGTGTATGTTTTATTCATTAATTTTTTGTGTATTAAGAACAACTGGGTCCACTTAGTCAATTGATGTAAACAGTCATTAATCGAAAGTAGATTAAACCAAATAGAAAGTGATCATCTCTCCCTTGCTTTATGTAATTTATGGCTGTAAGGTAACAGAAAAAATAGCAAACTAATAGCATAAACAAAACAGCTGACTGATTATTACTATTTTTACGCAATATAATGGTATGCACATATCGTATGTGTTATTCGTCATTGATAGTTCATATTAGTCACTTAAGTATTTTTTTTTCTCTCTCTCTCTTGTTTCTACTTGTTCATTATTGATTCCAAACGAGTGGCTGTATCCAAGGACATTTTTCGAGAGAGTAAGAGCATCAATAAATATACAGATTATGTAAAATAATGTCTTTCAACAGAGAGAGAGAGAGAAACTCATATACTTTAAAACTATTCATAACTTCAGTCTCATTAACGCTGTTCACTTTATCGATTCTGGTAATCTTTATTCATTTGATTTGATGATGAACATACAGATAACTAAATTATATTTATTATAACTAGGAAAAAGAACTACTCCCATTATGGGTATGTGTTATTCACACTTTGTGTTCATTTTCTAATTTTCTACTTGTAAAAAACGATCGATCGAATAATAGTGAGCTCAGTAAATATTTCAGCTTGAATGACAAAGTAGCTCACTATAATGAAGGAAAAGAAGGATCTGCTTGAGTCGTTAAAATAGAGAGTATTTTACGTAGTTTCATTTGATGCAGATCGTAGTTTTGTTTATTTTAACTGTGATCTGTCATATTTGATAAATGATTATATCATTAGAGATAAAGAAAATATGTCGTTTCATTTGACCAAGAGCATTCGTTTTAAAGATCTTTTTTTCCTCTGTTACCAGTCCGGAAGAAAAGAAAAAGTGTTTCTGGTTAATTTAATCATTATATTCAACAGAATTTATCTGTGCACGACGAATCAGATGTATTTTTCTTTGTGAGAGAACTCTTGTCGTGTTTGTTTTAGGTAAGAGAAGAAATAGTACAATTGATAGATATGGAAAAAGTAAAGAATTATACGTAGAGATATATATCCTGTTTGGATGAAATTAATTTATAAAAGATTGTTTTCATATCTTGACCTTATCAACATATATATTTATATATACATATATATAACCAATCCGTTATATATTGTGAATAAAAGCAAGTGTTTTCGTTTTGTTAAACTCTACATGAATTTCGTGACAAAAAAAAGACAAAGACTAATTATTATTTTTACTAAATGTGATCCCAAAGTCTATAGGAACCCTACTGTTTGACATCCTGCTGAATCTTAGTCCAATTAGTTAAACATATACTGCATTGTTGACTAGTTCCGCTAAAAATAAGTTTACTAACGAAAAAGGTAAAAATTCTATGTTCATTTTGTCGTTTAGTACAATGAATAATAATCTTAAAAACTCTAATTTTTTTATATTAGAATGTAGAATAGAGTTGATAGTGTTTAGTGGTGAAATAGATCGTGAATGAATTGTATAGAGAAGAATAACATTCTCTATTTTCTCCTCTCTCGATATTTAATCACATATGTCTTTTGCGTTTTTTAGACACGTGGGACAATCACAAATTCTTAAATCATTACCTGATTTAACTCTAACACCTATACAAATATTAGTGCCATATATATTTGTTGAATTACACTTAGTCAATGTGCTAATGGCCACCATTTTGTTAATTAATGATACATTGTGCAATTCAACGAATCGACGTCGGTTATTGTTCAATTATTTTTATTGTTCTCATCATTCTACTTTAACTAAAGGTCATGAAATCGACCTTGACAATCATTCTATATTTTCTGATTCTTATTAATCTCAATATTAATTTGTTATCAATGTCCATCAATATGTTGGTATCAGCAGCAACATCGACTGAAAAAGTATCAGATAAAAATAAACAACCATATTATACGAATGAGTTTGTACTATTAGTCAATGGTGGAATGAAAGCAGCGAAACAAATAGCGGAAAAATATCAACTGAAATATGAAGGACAAGTAAACAATAAGATGTTCTTATTATGCTCATTCATCAGTCTAGGCCATTTATCTCTTTCTTAGGTATTACCACATGAAAATTATTTTGTATTTCGACAACTGAATAGTAGTTTTGACAACAGAAAAAAACGTTCATTAGAACCAGAAAATGTTTTAATTAAACAGTTGGAAAATGATCCAACAGTTTTGTGGGCACAACAGCAAGAAGTGAAAAAACGTGTAAAACGAAATGTGGTATTATTTCATCCATCTGTTAATTCGTATACAACTTCAGCAATGTTTAATGATCCAGATTGGAATAAGCAGTGGTATATGGTAAGTTTTATCTGAAACAGGATAGAAAAGAAAATACTAAATTGTTCTATTTATTATTACCGTATTTTTTTAGCATGATTCAAGTGAACATGGTCGAATGATGAATATATCAGGGGCATGGAGATTGGGTTATACCGGTAAAAATATTGTCGTTACAATCTTAGATGACGGAATTGAAAAAGATCATCCAGATTTAAGAGATAATTATGTAAGTAAGTAAAGTGCTGTAATGTACTCAGTCAACGAAGGACACATTATCTTTGCGTTCTACCACTGATAATTGTGTCCTTGAAATGAGAAATTTAGACAACGCTCACCTCATTCATAGCTAAAGAGCCTAAAGCAATTTACTATTTATGAAATATTTCGAACGATACATTATTCTGTTAAAAATAAGACATTGTACATAATTCGAATGACAAAAGCACTTAGTTTGAAACGATAATTTTCGTATTGTCTATCCAGGAGCCACGCGCTAGTTTGGATATCAATGATAATGATGAAGACCCTCAACCTCGATACGATTCGACGAATGAGAACAAGTAGGTTGTTGTTAAATTCCGTTGGAAACCAATCGAGTTATGCTATCGCCGACTTACTTTTAGTATTTGAAAACAAACTGATCTTTTTCTTGTTTTCACGCTAATAGTAATCGTGCGATTGTTTTTCTGTCTTTTAGGAACCTCGTGCTAGCATTGACATAAACGACTGGGATAACGATCCACAACCTCGATATCTTCCTACTAATGATAATAAGTAAAAATACATCTGTAAATGTGTTTATGCATGACTATTTTACTTGCATGTTTTTATTGAGCATGAGAAAAGATTGTTCTGTACGGATCTGACAGAAAAGAGTTAACTAAAAAGATTATTGTTTTTTTCTACCTTTTTTTGCATGTATGAAAAATGATGAAACAACATTGCTTGAAAAGATTTGATTGTATTTATGATTTACTCGCCTCTTTACATTGTATCATTTTGGTATGAATTTCATGAGGTTAGCATGAACTTCAAACATACTAATGCTAGCACGTTGTGTTCCTTGTATTAGCGACATTAGATCAAACATTGTTGATTTTTCTGTAGACACGGAACAAGATGTGCCGGCGAGGTTGCAGCTGCTGCAAACAATAACATCTGTAATGTTGGCGTGGCGTATAATGCAAGAATAGGAGGTATATGAATGAAACATGAGGATGATTTGTTTCTCATGTTTAACATCTCTTTCAGGTGTGAGAATGTTAGACGGTGAAGTGACTGACCTTGTTGAAGCAACTGCATTAAGTTTTCGTCATGATTTCATTCACATTTATAGCGCGGTAATTATATCTAATATCAAGAGGTTTATCCTCATTAAACTGATCTTATGTATATTGTGTATAGTCATGGGGACCCGATGATGATGGAAAAACAGTAGACGGACCAGCCACATTAGCCATGCAAGCATTCGAGAATGGAATCCGTTATGTAAGTTCAAATAACGTTTGTAAATTCGTTTTAAAGATCATTTTCTCATGTTATATAGGGCAGAAATGGTCTTGGTTCAATCTATGTATGGGCTTCGGGAAATGGTGGGAAAGATGACGATAATTGTAATTGTGACGGTTATACAAATAGTATTTATACAGTATCAATTTCGAGTGCTACAGAAAACGGCAATATACCGTGGTACAGCGAAGCTTGCTCTTCAACATTAGCTTCGACATATAGTAGTGGCGCATCAGATGAAAAGCAAGTTGTATCAACAGATTTACGAAATCAATGCACTGAAAATCATACGGGTATGTCACTGTTATAAACACAGATTGTTATTATTTCTGTCTTATATTCTTAGGAACATCAGCATCGGCTCCAATGGCTGCCGGTATCATTGCACTGGCATTAGAAGCAAATTCAAAGTTAACCTGGCGTGATGTGCAACATTTGATAGTTGAAACAGCTAAACCAAAACATTTAAATGCTATCGATTGGAAAGTGAATGGAGTGGGCAAAAGAGGTATTAATTAATAATAAAAAGAGAGGAAACATTTGATGTATATGTAATCTCTGCCTTATGTGAAATACCACGATATTTTATTTCTGTTTTGTAGTTAGTCATGCATTTGGTTTTGGAATGATTGACGCTGCAGAACTAGTAAAGATGGCCGAAAAATGGAAAACTGTTCCAACACAAAGAATATGTCATCAAACAAGTTCCAATCTGACTGCTCGGTATGTTTTGAAAATTTTACTAAATATATCAACTGTCTCTATTCTTGCAACATTTATGTTTAAGATCATTCTCAAAAGGAGAACGTGTGGCATTACAAATGCATACAGGTAATTTGTTTTTCTTTGTTTTATTATTAAATATGTATGCACTGTAAGAATTGTATATATTTGATGTTTAAAAGTTCGTTTCTATTTCAGATGCATGTTTAAATACTCAAAATGAAATAAATTATTTAGAACATGTTCAAGCTAAAGTATCTGTTAAAGTCAAATATCGAGGTATAGAAATTTGAAAACAATCTTTTTATTCTCATAAACTATGCAATAATTTTCTCTTAGGAAATTTACAAATTTTTCTAACATCACCAATCGGTACAAATTCAACATTGTTAGATTTAAGAATGATGGACGAATCATCAGATGGATTTTCAGAATGGCCATTTATGACCACTCATAATTGGGGTGAAAATCCAAGAGGCATATGGACTTTAGAAATTGTAAATATAGCTACCAGTGGTGAGTTCAATTGTGGATTTATTTGTTTCAGCTATTATGCTCTTACATATTTCACAAAATAAAATTATTTATAGAACACCGAATTGTTTAAAACATAGAAATTAATTCTGTATGGAATTGATACAATTTCTATCTAAGTTGAAAATCTAAATAAATATCTATTTGTTCATTTACATAAAAAAATATTAAATATAGTGCCCCAATGGTATTTCTTTTTACATATCTTTCATTACTCTTATTTCTAACTTTAATTAGTCACCTTTTTCTTTTTGAATCTTTGTTTCATGAACTTTGCTTTGTCCTTTGTAAAAAAGTTTTCAATGGTATATTTGTTAATTTCTATGTCCATTTCAGGTGTCTTTATTAATTGGACTCTGATATTGCACGGTACAACAATTCCACTTCATCGTGTTAGTAACACTTTTCATCCTGTTCATTCCCATGTGAATCGTAATCATCGACCAACAACTAACACGATGAACATGAAACATCGTACTCATTACCAACAACATCATGCGCATTCATTGTATAATTCAAATCGAAAAAATAAACAACAGTATCATCCTAAACAAAATAAGGATCAGAATAACATCTATTTGAATAGTAATGAACAGTATCGTCAATATGATCAATCCTCATTTGTGATCAAATCTGAACCTCATCGTACATCAACAGCCTCTCCATTGACGTTATCTTATTTTTCTCTCAAACATGACATGTTTTCTATATTATATACCTTTTTATTCCTCCATGTACTACTGATTAAGTCATATCAAACAAAGATAATATAAAGACAGTTTACTTTCGTTGTTCTTGTTTTTTTATAACATTTTTATTTTTGCTCGTTGTATTAATTGTCTATTTGAACGTGAATTATTCTATTACATCTGAACATCGTCTTACATGTTGTATATCATACATTTTTTTTTCGTCTTTTCAACTTACTATTTACTCTTAACAATTTGCAAATATCAAAAGAAGATCACCTAGAATAGAAATTTCATATATATGTCTGATTTTTGTATTGTATGTGTTTTTTTTACTTGTTTTTGTTTCTCTATTTTTAAAAATCTATTAAGATTTCGGTTTTTGCTTTTGTAGCTTTTGTATACTTTTGTACTACAATTGAATACTTAAAAAAAAGAAACAACTTTCCTTCCAAACAACAAATACTTCTTTCACTCATCCTGTTGATAATGGTACTTTTGATAGATGATTTTGAGATAGTTAAACATACAGAAGATAATGAAACGGTACTAATTATGTTTTGATTAAAATTCATGCATTTCATATGTGCTTAAGGAATAGTTGTGCTTTGCTTTTATCTTCAGGAGGATGAACTAAGTTAGCGATCTATGTTGCATTATTTACATTAAAGTTTTTTGAAAGTCTAGTTGACTGAAATTAGTTTTTGTTCAAAAACCATCATCAAGATGGAGAGAACATTTTTTTAAATATACATATTTCTCTCCTATCATGCGTATACTGTGATTACCGCTGGCAACCGCTTTCTACACCGGGTTCACTACAGTAAGAAAATCACGGGGGGAAAGCGGATTTTGGAGATTGTTGGGACTTTCACACATACTCAAATGTAGGAAAACTCTGAGATCCTCTGAGAAGCTAGAGAAACTGGTGAAGTCCACGGGAGTACAAGAAAATCCGAAAAAAATCCGTGGAAGCTCGATAGAATAAAAGAAACATCTGTAAAACCCTTGAACTTGGAGCTTATCGAAAAAAATTCAGAAAAACTCCAAAAACTGTCAAAAGTTTCGCGATATTGCATGGAACACCATGAAGTCCACAGAAATCCAACAAAATTTGGAAATTGTCGGTATCATATGTATTGAGCTCTTAAAATTAAACTAATGCAAAATTCCGCTTTTTCTCCTTTGAAGAAAATCCTATCTAATTGTGTTCTGTCTGTAAAAGTATGTGTGCTTGAGTGAAATATATTACAACTGTTTTAACCGCAGAAATAAATAAAATATACTGTTCAAAGAATAAAAATGATTGGATACTATATAATATAATATATGTTTCTGGGCGAGATTACCGAGTCTCTCCTTTTCTGGTACCTTCACAACAAAATCTAATCAGTGATATCACTACTACCCTGTGTGATAGTATAGGTGTGAAGCGAAATGTATGAGATAAATTATATGTTCTTGCATAATTTGATAGGCTATTTTATGCAAATAATTGTGTATTGTGTTAGTATCGAACGTACTTTCGTGTTCATAATGATTGTGATTAAATCTGTTTTCATAATTTTTGTCTTATAAAAGAAAGCTATTTCAACAGAATGAATGAGAAAATATAGTTTATAGATGATAAAGACGATTGAGATATGTGATATTGGTGCGGTCATCGTTTCAACACCAACAGCTACAAACAACAACAATGTCGTTGAAGTCAATGATATATTTTTAACGACATACAGATATCAGAATTAGTTTGTAATTTTTCTCCAATGATTTGAATCGAAAGGAACGATTTTAAAGCGTCATTATCCCGATTATAATTGAATAGTCGTCGTGACGTAAAAAGAAAGTATCTGTTATGTTATTCTTAGTCATTTAACGCGAAAAACGCATTCACATCTTCTACCAGAAACACGACAATCATCAGTATGTTTAGCTTTGATCTTATTGAATAAGGAGATAGAATTATGGAGAAGGGAGAAGAAGATGGTGAAAATAGTGACGATGAAAATTTAGATGAACAAGAATGAATAAATTATATAACTATAATATATAAATTTAGTTAAACAAGTAGAGCAAATTTTAGAATATGATGTAGATTCTATAGAAAATCGACAAAACAAGGAATGACAACAATAGAAGACCAAATAGATAGAATTTTTTTTTTTTTTAAGCAGTTGAATTTTTATTCAAAAAAAATACAGCAAATCAGGCTTTCTCCCATTACATGCTGTCAAGATAGAATTTTAATAGTCCAATTTTGAATTTGCTTTTTATATGTTTGAGCGCTGCACAGAAGCTGTAGGTATCATACACAAATCTTAATTATTTAGATATTTTTTCTCCAGAGGAAAATACTAAATATCCTATAGTTATACCTTGATGAGAATCAAAAATCAGTTAAATGGTATTTTTGCAACAATTTAAATTTTTTTCAGATGATGTTAATTTTATCATTTATAAAGAAGAGAAGAGGATTTCGAGGAATTTCGAGATGGTAATGATGATGGAATGAATCAAAATGAACAAACTGTATCATCCATTTCAAAAGATATGTTAGATGATTTCAATTCACGTTTAGTTAATTTTTGTCAACGACATAATAATGAATTGTGTCATTCATGAAAAAAGATGCGTATGCATCCAATGGTAGAGGTGGATATTTAAAAAAAAGAGAAACTGGAAGTCATCATTTTTAAAGAACCGTAGCCGAAAATGATCTTTTGTCCACAGCAACAAAAATGAACTAAAAAACTGTCATCATCGAATCAATGTTGACAACCAACAGCATCAGCAAACACCGAGTCAACAACATTCGTACTTTTTCCAATAACATTGAGTCAATTTGTCAAACAATTGCATTCACCAACGGAAACACGCAAGTATAATGATCTAAATTATTCATCGTTCGATTGCATTTATGAAAAAATAAGAAAATATTAAAACATAGAAAAATTGTTGATAGAAAGAGATGCCTATAATATAAAGTGTGAAGCATTAACAAAAATGAGTGAAACAGTGCGACAATTAGGTCATTTATGTCCACGAGTAATAACATCAATCAATGACGTGTCAATAATATTATTCGATGAAACAGTGTGTGTATGCAAATGAACAACATATCTTGGAAATGAAGTTGGTCAGTCTTCGACCAGGCCAAAAAAATAACAAGGAAATTAATGGCAAATGTTGGTGTTATATTACTTGGCTTAGATTGAGTTTCATCTCGTTTGACTTTTATTTGTACATTGTTTTCTGTGTTGTTATTGTAAATTTCTATTGTGGAACTTGTAAGTAAAGAAACAAAATGTTTTCTATGCTTAAAAGTTTGCACGTTGTGTAGAAGTTTTCAAGTTTAAAGGCGACGCACAAAGTGTTCCGCGCATACAATGGTTTTTATTTTATCAAAAAACAAACATCTCACAGTACATCAAATTCCTATTTCATTCATTTACTGTTTAAGGGGGGGGGGGGGGGGGGGGGGGGGGGGGGGGGGGGGGGGGGGGGGGGGGGGGGGGGGGGGGGGGGGGGGGGGGGGGGGGGGGGGGNAGATGGTAAGTTTACAAACTAATAAAATTTACTCTTCAAACACGTGATCGAGAGGAGCTTTTAATTTTTCTTAAGACTTTATATGTCGTTAACGACCCCCCCCTCAGAAATGATGATCCTCGGACTAAAAATCCTTTCTGAGATAAGCACATGGAAAGATAGCCTGAAGTGTCTACTTTCAGCATCTATGTCACTTCCGGTTACAGAAGTGATTTTTCGCGGCTTTCGAGCAAGTTTTCTAGGAGATCCGAAAAACCGGATCTCCAAATAATAGTTTTTTCCTGGATACTTATGCAGTTAAATTTCTTTCTCAACGCGTAGATTGTAGAGCAAACTTTTCTGATCAAAAGACGTCGCACAACTCTGTATAACCTTGCATTAAAAAGTTACAGGCATTTTATACAGCGTTTAATACAGCGTTTTCTCTACATGTGAGTTACACCTGAAGTATTTCCCGAAATTTTTTAATATACTCCAAGCTAGAGAGTTCGGGTGTGTTTTATTTTAAGCTAGACAGACCGGCGACGATTTTTCAATTAGGTCTTGGTGTTTTTGTTAAATTGAGGATTTCTAGAAAACCAGGAAACATTTTTTGGGTTGTTGATTGTCTACAAAACGAACAAAAAACTAATTGAAAAATCGGCGCTGGTCAACCCATGTAGCTAGGTGTCTAGTTTAAAATAAAACAAACCCAAACTCTCTAGCTTGAAGTATATTAAAAAATTCTGGGAAATACTTCGGAGTTCTTTTTGGACCTTGATCTCTGGAAAACTCCTAAACCGTAAGACTTGGAGACAAAAAAATGCTTTCATTCTCGTAACTTCATTGTGCCTAGCATTTATGGAAAGTTTCGTCAAGATCGGATGTACGGTGTCCGAGATAGTCTCTGAGGGGGGTCGTTAACGACATATAAAGTCTTAAGAAAAATTAAAAGCTCCTCTCGATCACGTGTTTGAAGAGTAAATTTTATTAGTTTGTAAACTTACCATCTTATCAAACAGGTTAAATTTGGTCATTATTTCTGAAAGCTACTCATTTTGCTGTGATCGTTTTTTAACAAACATATCGAACTAACTGTTTTTATAACTAATTTTCTTTGAATTCTTCTTCATACATTTTTCCATTCATTGTTTAATTTAGATGCAATCATCAACAGCAATCACGGATGCAGTTATTTTAAATAATCGCAATGATGAATCAATGATATGGACTGTATTTCGTAAAATGTTATTTTTTACAATATTAATGATGGTTGCACCATTAAGCTCATATTTTGCATCTAAAGAATATATATTCGAAGGTTTAATGAAGATGTCAAATCGCACTAGTTACATTTATTCAGTTATTGTTGCTGTTGTTGTCATACATATTATACTTGTTGCTTTTCTCATTGTGGCATTTCGTGAAGAGGAACCATCGAAGAAGAAACTGGAGAAAAAAGATTAATATTGACGATAAATATCTGCAGATTGAACTTCAATGTTGTATGTTTTATGTTATGCATTATGTTCAGTCAAATATGCATTTTATTCCAAGAAGAAATGTGTTTTCATGTAATGTTTATTATATTATTAAAGTAAAAGTGATAGAGTGTAATAACTTTTTTTATCGAATTATTAACACAGGGGTCTTTTCTTATGCCAATGAACATACATAGTCGTACGACTGTATTGATAAATTGAGAAGAAAAGCATTTACATTTTTTCTCCATGTTTATCTATCAGATTTTACACAGACGTAAAATCATGTACGTTTAACACAATTTTTCCTAAGTAAAACAGTTCAATTGACTACGGAGAAGTCCGAGTAACGTAGGAATGGTGTTTGCCTACAATTTGCTACTATCGACATTAATCCAACATAATTCTTCATATTGTAAAATGGAACTATGATTATTCTGATCACTCAAAGTTTGGACTATCAGACACTTTCTTTTTCTGCTCTGCTTGTTTGAAATATTACAGAATTTGGATCCATAATAAAAAATTAAGATGAAAACTAAGTTTTCCAATGTCGCAAGTGGGAACCAATGAAAAATTTAAAAAGTCATCAGTTTACAGTTAAGTGTCCCATTTCAATATGCCGATACAAGTATTCGACGTTTTTAGTTTGATTTCGATGACTATATATTGAATAAATTAGAATTTGATTTAATGCAAATTTATTTTGATCAGTTATCAAAGCAAATCATATCTTGTTCAAATCAAACGGTCCTTTGCCGTCCGTTATACTGAATTTGTCATGCTCTTTCCAATAGTGTCGTTGAAAATTATTTAAACCCAGGAATGAAAAATAATTAGATGATCTTGCGATTTTTACAGGCTTTTTTTTTGATCAAAAACTTTCTCAAAAACGAAATAAGCTGCTAAAATGTCGACTACGGATTCGGATAGAGCACAATTTTTCTACATATTTCATCTTGAACTAACACAGAAATTTAAGAATTTGTAATACTCTTTAAGTCTTTGAAATTTTATAGTGGATATGGTTTTATAATTTTAATTACTATTGTAATGCAGATGGATATCGATCGTGATGACAACCAGTTCTTAACATGATTCAGATGCATACGGGATATAACTAACCAGAAGAGATGTTAATTATCTACTCGCAAAACTACAGCAAAACCACTTAGATAGAGGCACAATCTTACGTAAGTATCACTATCGAAAAAATGTACAATAACAGTTAATTGTTTTCCAACTTTGAAAAATCACCATTTATTTGCTCAAGTATAACAATCAAAAAACAATGGACATGATGGAATAGTTAAGCGTTCGATCATCTTTTTTGCTGAATTAACTGGGAGAAAACCTTTCTTGAGCGTATTTAAAGTCTACATACGAGTTATTTTTGACAAAAATTATTACATTTGTTCACTTTTTGCATGATTTTTCTTCTGTACAGAATCTTTTTCGATACGATTATTGTACTATGGATTAACTTTTAGTTTTTGTAGTTTCTTAGTTTATTCATAAATTTATTCAAAAATTTCAAAAATTTCAAATTTCAAAATTTTATTTTCGCATAATAAAGAGATGAAGACTAATAGAGTAGGGACAGTGCTCCGACTATGCCATTTGGATCGGGCTCTCGAATTGACAGTATTTCAGTATTTCGTTGCATCATGTGACATCTGGCCCTCAGGCTAATTTTTGAAAAATATTTTTAATCGTAAATTTTTCTTATTCATATAGATCGGCAAAGCTGCATAACAATGAAAAGAATGGAATAAAATATTAACGAGTAGTTGTGGAGTCAAATTATTTTTTTTAGTTGAATGTAATAAGAAACCATTCGATAGTTAAGTCTGCATGATGTTAGATATTAGGTTTTATTTCGAAAACAAGGAGGATTGTTGATGTTAACTAAACGAAGAATACGCAGAATGTATGAATTCATTCATAAAAATTTCTTGTTTATATAAACTGTAATAGTGTGGAAAAAAGTTCTGATTGTGTCAAAGCTAGTGAGAGTAGAAGGACAGTGCTTTGTTTTCAGTCGAACAACAAGATGCGCATGATTTTTTCTCTCCAGGATTTTCTATTCTGTTGGTTTCTTGAGTTAATGACTTTGGAACACTACACGGTGACGGTTAGCAGTCAAACACCAATTGATGATAAAAAATGTTGAAATGAAAGAGAAAGGAAGTCTATTTTATTATCAAATAATGTAAGACGGTGCTGTATTGTTGTTTTATTTTTAGTTGTAACCATTGTTTTTGTAATACGAATAGAAACATTAATCTAACATTTGAAAGCTAGAAAAAAAATACTCATATATAAATTTGTTAACTATGATCGTAGTTCAGTTTTGTTCGACGAAAATAAACGCAACGGAAAAATCTCTTTAGTAAAAAAATAGAATTGATTACGACATATTTAATGTAGATATAACAATCAATCGGATGAGATTAGAATGACAGTCCTTGTTCTATAGAAGAATTGGAAAAATGTAAAAAAAAATAAGTGTCTTGCATGGTTTTATATTAAGTGAATAGAACAAGTATTAGATACACTGATCATCGTAAAAAAGAAAAACGATAGAATTTGAAGATGTTGTTGTTGTTTTTTCCGGATAAAATAATGAATGAAGAAGAAAAAAACTAAAGTGTAATCTGCCGTGAAAAATCAATCAACGTTAGAATCATTCTTTTTTTCTTAGAAAATACGTGTCATTCGTGTTAAAAATACTGAACAGATTTGCTCTCTAAAGCTCCAAAAATCATGAATTCGACTGCTGATTTACATGCACAGAAAGTCGTTTGGCCAACAGCGGGCACGCGAAAGATATACAATTTTCGATCAACTGTATGTATATGTTGTAGAAAAAATGACAAATTCATCTGATAGCTGCTAAACAGCTACTATTATAATTTCTGTATTTCATGCACGTGTTTGTTGAAAAAGAGGTGACGAGAGTCTGCCATACATCATCTATTCCGTGGGCTGTATCGTAAATATTATATACATCTACTGTTTCTTTGAGTATAGCAAATCTCTGCTTAGCTCTCACAAATGAGAGTTCCTAACTATTTAGCCCGCTTCCCCCATGAAAAATAGTTTTTATCTGAGCAGTTTTGGATGTTGATCACGAATCCGATATCAGTTTGCGCTCTTTGACCGTTTCAAGACTGGACCTCTAGAATCAGGGTTTCTGATGATCTGTCAAAAATATTTTAAATTTATATATTGTAAAAACTTGTTAGATTCAAGAACTATAGCGAAAATGAGACACAGAATTTATGTATCTTATCGAAACTTACGTGTTTATCCTAAAAACCTTTTTTGTATGCAATATTTTTGATAGACCTTCAGAGATCCTGATTTCAGAGGCCCAGTCTTGAAAAGGTCAAAGAACGCAAACGGATATTAGATTCGTGATTAACATCCAAAAATGCTCAGGCAAAAGCTGTTTTTCATGAGGAAAGCGGCTAAATATTTAGGAATCTCGTCAGTTTTTGTCTGAACTAGGCGTTCAAAAAGTATTATAACTCAACATTGAAATCTACTATCATCAATTATTCTATGCTTTCTAGTTTATAAGAAAAACATTCAAACTTTTTGTCTAGTATTCATTGATTGATAAACAAGATCAGAATGAGTTTTTGAAGCTTTGAATCCTTTGATATGTTACAAGTACAACGTTTATCTGCGTTCCAGGTCTAATAATCGAGTGAAAAGTTTATTATAGAGTGAAACATTCGATCTAAAATTAAAATTTTATAAACAAACTTTAGCATAAAACCTAGCTTACGAGAAAATCTCATTAAGTGATCCAACGATTTTTACGTTTAACACAGATAGTTTACCAATTCGCACGTTCTAATTTCAAATATGATATCTGTTGCAACTGATATAGCGATCTTGAACAGATTTCTGAAAATCGAACTCTAGAAAATTACAAATCTTTTTTTGAAAATGAAATCTCTTTGAGATGGACATTTTGCAGAGCGTAGCAAATTGCTTGTGTTTATGAATTCTTTGAGCATTGAAAGTATTTTGACAGGATGAAAATTTTACTAACCCAGACACGAATGTATACCCG
>CAJNOQ010002392.1:0-24616 GCA_905250885.1 Didymodactylos carnosus | reverse complement strand
CAATACGCATCATAATTATAAAAAATTCATCATAGAAACCTATGGTTCCGAAAAACGTAGCTGAGATTTTGTCAGAAACATTATACATTCACCATTAACCTTGAAAGAAAATTTTCGATGAAATTTTTTTGTTCGAAAACCAAATGTTAAGCATGCTATTCGACTCAGTTTTGTCTACTGATCTCAAATATCTTATTAGTTTTCCTCGAAAATAGAAGGGAAGTAAAGAGGGCACAAAATTAGTGAAATGGTGACGATAAATTTTTCATAATTATGATGCGTATTGAATGCAGATTCTATGGTAGAAAGAGCGACCCTTAGTTCCCTAACCCTCACTCTTCTACGTATGTTTGAATCGTAAGTGCTCGTTCTCAATGAATTTCCAGAACCACACAATAGTTAAACTTCATACTTTGACTAGATAGTCTACAGTCATCGAAGAGTATTTGCTGTGAGTTTAAAGTCGAATTGATGTTCCTAGAATGAGTTATGAATTTTTCTTGGAAAAAAGATCTCATATCTCAGAATCTCATTTTCAGAGACTTCGCCGGTAAAATAACTATATTTTACTACTAACAGCCAACTCACAAAATATTATATTGTAGATCGAGTTGAGTCGTGGCTACATTTTAGTAAAAAGAAAAAGTTTTCATCTCTCTTAGATCAGGAGCTATTGATATTTTACGGAAAATACATAAATCGCTTATATCTCACGAACCATCTAGTAAAAGAGGCCCAAACTTGGTGGGTTCTTGAGTTAAAGGGGGCTAGCTACTTATGTGGAGTACTGTATCTGTAATTTAGTGCAGAACTGATATTTTGAAATATTCAGATAGTTGATACTTACACACAGTTTTTTCTAACAGCAGGTGGACAATCAGAACCTTTTGCTCACAAAATTTTTTTTTTCATCAATAATTATCAGTTCTTAGTCATCTATGATGTTTCTGAAGAAAAGTTAACGTTTTCACAAAAAAATCGGTCTTGGTTCACGGGAAAAGATTTCCATAAATTTTTTTTCGATCCAATTAAAAACCATAAAATTTAATTTAAAAGTCAAAACAGAAAATTTTAAAAAAAGTTCTGGTCAGGGACTCCAAAATTCGATTCTGAACTACTTTTGCACTCAGAGTTTTGCTCCAAAATGCTTGATCTGGGCGAAACTAGCCGTAAGATTAGGTAAAAAAAGTCTTCGATGAGCCAAAAACCAATGATATTTTCAAGTTTTGAATTTTTTCTTCATGCCTTCCCGATTTGTAGAGGACACTTCGAAGTGTATGTTCGGAAGTTTTTTCGGGCTACTGAAATTATTTGGCTGAGAAAAAAATTAATTACTTAAAACAATACTGTTAAATTTTCGACTTACCAGACCTACCGAGCGATCAAAAACGAATTCTAAAATTTTTAAGGTAGTCCATATTGTAGCCCGTGAAATTCTCTGTCAGATGAGGTATTGCTTGAATTTTTTCGTTGAGTTGTTATTTTACAAATAAGACTTTATTCTAGTAGAGTAGGCTAAATTAACGTTAATTAGTCAATACCAGGAAGGAAAGAACAAAAATTCTTCCATATTTTCTCGTAATAAATATTCTCCACACATTTCTCTATCGATCTAGGCAAGAACTAAGCTTTTGTGATGAATGGAGGATGGACAGGAATTTTTTAATAATAATTCCTTGTTCAAAAATTTAACAATATTTTTTTAAGTAATTAATTTTTTTCTCAGTCAGATAATCTCAGTAAGCCGAAAAAACTTCAGGACATATACTTCGAAGTGTCCTCTACAAACTGGGAACGTTAGAGAAAAATCTGAATGAGGAGAACCCCCCTTAAACGGTTTATATCAAAAATCGGTAAAAAATCATCGAAACTTGGTAAAAAATAGACGAAAATCGAAAAATCAGCTGTTTTTGCCCTGGAGGTTTCACATAAGAAAAATGACTAAACGCCCAAGGTCTGTTGAACTGGAAGCATAATACAAAAGTGAAAAGTTCATTGAAGGCGGTCAAAAGAAAATATCCTTGAAAAGAGGGACATCCTATCCTGGGGAATAGATTTTTGCGGGGGGACAAATCTTTAAATGTAGGACTCTCCCACTTATGGGGGGAGGGGGCATCTGGTAACCCTGGTATCGTATGTTATGTTTCAAAACGGTTCAAGAATGACTCTACTTAACACCAAAGACATTTTCATTTTATACATCAAATAGTTGTTGTGGTTGTCGTTGAGACTTGGTTACATGGAAACATTCTTGATTCAGAATTGTTGTTAAGTGGATATCAGATACCATTTCGTAGGAATAGAATCGGAACGAGAGGTGATGGCATTTTAGTATATATAAGAGATAATCTACCTTGTAAACGTTTAACTAAATTGGAGGATCCTTACTTTGAAACACTACCTTTCTTGATAAAGTTTCCTCTGTCAAAAACGATATTGTTTACAGCCTATTATAGACCAGATTGGATTGATATGAATGATTATACTGACCATTTAGATGCAGTTTTTACTGAGTTTAGAAGTAATACATGTTCTAAGAACGCTGATATTATTCAGTTGGGAGACTTTAACGCTCATAACTTCAATTGTTGTTCTGCTAAACCTTCCACTTCTCAAGGGAAAATTTTACATTTATTCAGTGAAAGTGTACAATTGTATCAGATAACTGAGAAGCCTACAAGACCAAAATCAGCAACGTGTTTAGATTTAATTTTTGTTGATACCTTGAACTTAGTAAAGGAACTAGACATTTTACCTGAGCTAGCGTCCACTTGTGATCATAATGTGTTGAAATTAAATCTTAATTTACTCCAACCCACAGTTACACAGCATGATAAGACTATGTATGAGTATCGAAATGCAAATTGGAGTGAATTTCGCAACAAACTGGCGGATATTAATTGGATGAATCTTATTTCAGGAATGAGTCTTGATGATAGTGTAGCGGTTATAGAAAAAATGACATCACAAATTGCAGATTCAATCATTCCACATAAAAGTGTTACCATTCAGTCTAGTGATTGTCCTTGGTTTAATGATAAGTTAAGAGATGTTATGTTCTGTATGTATGATAATTCAACAGAAGAGAGTATTGCTCACTATTTCTTTGACTGTTCGTTATTTGACGTTGCTCGATCAGCTTTAAGATCGGTCTTTCAGTTGGAGTTAGTTCATCTTCCATTTGATTTGAAAACGCTCTTGCTCGAAGTTTCTCTTACTACTAAAGAATTGAATATTGTCGTCGAAGCCGTGTATGAATACATCCAGGTGGCGGATCACTTCACTGTTAAAGACTGAACCATTATTTTTGTTTTAATTGACCATGTCTGCTGTTTTGAAGTATAGCAGATCAAATTCTTCCTCCCTAATCCTCATTCTAAAAGTCACATGATCACTTACATAACCTGACATGATTCCCATTTATTGCTATTAAAAGTTGTTAAAAAGTAGATCGAATCATTTTTTTATTTTTTTTTCATTTACTAGTGTTATTCGTTAAAATTCTTATTCACTACTTGCTATAGACTTGTCTGCTAGAATAGTGACGTTTGTTAAACTGTTGTATTGTCATCAAATAATCATTTTCTCTATTACAAATAAACATCAAATAGTTATATAAAGCTGAGACATCTGACGAGGTTATATAGCTTTCAGAAGAGAAAATATCTCATTGCTTGATATTATCTGGAATAAACTAAGGGTGCGACTTAAAGCGTAAAATGTTATGCATAGTAGAAAACATTGATCAATGAATGAATAAATTAGATACAGGTGTACAAGCAACACAGACAATATTATCAAAATAGAATGTCATCACAAGAAAATCAGTGTAAATCCAAACGAACTACTCTCAGTTTCACCCAATTACAGGTAGTTCCGATTGATAGAAGGATAATTCTTCAGAGCCAAGTGTTTGCTAATTTTAAAATGTATCTCAAAACAATGCTCTTAACCATTTGATGATGGGTGACGTATATATACATCTTTGACATACATACTATATTCCAAGTATTTTGAAAATTTCTTATTGTTCGCCATGACCTGTTTGAGAACGGAATTTTTTTGGCGAAAAATGAGAAATTTTCAGTATACTTGGAATATAGTATGTATGTCAAAGATGTATACATGTCTCCCATCTAAAAGGGTTAAACTAATAAATTAAATAATAATTCTAATGGAAAATTGCAAACAGATGCCACAACAGAAAAATAATCGTATTCAGTTTGGATTTGATATAGTGCAAAACTAGGCAGGCAACAATCCCAAACTAGGAATCGCTAATCGGCACCGAACGATTTGTTATCGAACGATTCGCCACTGAACATGTTCGCTGCCGATCAGCGAGCCCTAGCTTGGAATGGCTGCATGCCTGATCTGGACTAAAAGCAAATTGCATGAAACGGAAGCTTTTGAAGGAACTAACCAGTGAGAAAATATACTAAAGTACAATGTGAGCGTATGTGTCTTCTACCAGATCGCTACCAAAGGTTTAAAAAAATAGTTTGTCAAAGCTAAGAACTTGAGAACGAAGGAACACATGAAAGAAATCTTTGTGAAAAAAACAGAAAAAATGGTGAAGATTACACCAAACGGAGGAGCAGCCTTGATTACGCCGTAGCCGTAGGTAGTCATGTAAAGAAAAGTTTGAATCAGAACAGCAAATTTTTGTTTGCTTTATTCCAGGAAGTTGAAAGTACCTTGAATTTCCATTATATCTGATTTACTCTCTAATTATTTACTAACGTGGTCTCTGTATAGCAGATTGATTTACTTTGTTTTCATGCAAAAGATGGTTTTCCTCACTGTGCAAAAAAAAGTAGACAGACAGTTGGAGCTCTAATTTGAATGTATCTTGATAAGGTTTATGGTACTTTGTCCTAATAGTTTGTCAGCAGAGTGCTCGTCGATGTCTCTGATGAGAAAAATATAAACTATCGTATTTGTAATCTTCGTCCCAATACATTCGGTAGCGATCCGGTAGAAGACACATTCGCTTGCATTATACTTCAGTTAATCTATTTTCTTACTGGTTAGTTTCTTCCATTTCATTCAGTTTACCTTTAGTCCAGATCAGGCATGCTACCCTCCCAAGCTAGGGCTCGCTGATCGGCAGCGAACATGTTTAGTAGCGAATCGTTCGGTAACAAACCGTTCGGTAACAAACCGTTCGGTGACCGAACATGTTCAGTAGCGAATCGTTCGGTAACAAACCGTTCGGTTACGAACGGTTTGGTGAGCGAACATGCCTATGCAAAACATGTTACTATTTCACACAGTTTCAGACATTTCGTTAAAACAAGTTTGAAGAGCACAGTGACAGCAGATCTAAGGTTCAATATACATATTTGATTGACACATATTTATGCAGCAAAAAGAAAGCTCTTTCTATTCACATATAACAGATTGAATTACGTTTAACTTTTTTAAAACATATATATTGCAGCGCCAGAGACGTCATGCGCGATTGACTTCTTTCTTTATCCTCATACAGGTTATTTGACCGCTAGAAAGTCTAATGAATATCTGATAGAAATATTAGATATCATGATTACGGCAGAGTGCACTAAATAAACATTTTCACTACTAAAAATGACGCTATTTTACCCACTGTAACTAAGGAAAAAATGCTAAAAATTGGCAGAAAACTGAGATGGCTGACAGAAAACCTCATAAAAAACCAGTTCTTTAATGGAAGCGACACATATTCTGAAAGAGGAGACTTCAGCCTATCTAGCTGAGCAAGAAACTCAATGCCAATTTTTCTACGACAGTCATCGATTTCTGAGAGATGGGCACCTTAAGTGACAAATAAGCTGACCCTAAAAAACCGTGATCAGCAAAAGAAACTTCCTTTTAACCTTGAAAATGTTATACTGGAAAATGGACAAGCCGTTTTCAAATGATCACACTGTCATCTATAAGTCGAATAATATATGAAAGATACTCTTCATAGCAATAAACGTGAATCTGTTATCTATGTAATTAGACGGTATTTATACCGAGCGTATCATACAATAGTTGAAGATCTTTATACTAGAAACCTTAGTACCCGCAATCAAAGTACAAACCTGATATTTGCCTCCGTACACAAAATAATTACATGTGGAATCACAGATTAAGTTTCAGGCGTTGTTTTTCCACAATCACTCCTTCTAAATATACAGACGTATACTAAGCAAACAAGCAGATGACCGAAAAATCTTTTCTTATTAGTCCCATGTACATTTCCAAATGTCAGTTTTATGCAGGAAACACCAAAAAAAGCTTTTTCATCATCTTTATTGCGAATGACGCGAATGCTTTCCGCAAAAGAAAAGCATGCACTATTGTTAAGAAAACTAATGTAACGAAATCGTAGTGTTTAGGACATGAGAGGATGTTTTCTCTCTTTTACTAACAAAGAAAATCTAGTTAAAAGTAAATTTTAAAAGTAAAAACAAGTATTGGTTCTACAGAGTTTCAAAAAGATTGAAAAAATAATTAATGAAAAATGAATGTTTATAATCGTAGAATGAACTTGATCATCATTAATTTTAACCAGCCGACATGGAGCTACTGTAGGCGGCTGTTGTACTAAATCGTGTTTGAGAAGCAATTAACTGATTAATAGAAGCAATGGATATTTGTTGGAGGTAGGCAACACCATCAGCTTCAAATGAAGAAAATGAAACGTTATATGTCTATTTCCACTATGTCATGAAGGATTGGATGTTACTCGCGGTCGTTCTCTACTATCTATCTAGTCGCGTCAGAACACTTCTTCTTTCTACATCGCTTACAAACTAGTCTATTTCCGCTGTAAGTAAATATGGATGAAACTGTACTTACTACTGATGCCGGCATACGTGGAATAAAGTGTATATTTAAGTAAGTACAGTCCATACAGAATACTTAAAATAGTACCATCGGTATAAGTCAGGTACGGAACCAGATCAGTACTGTCAAAAGGTGAGCTTGAATTCAATATGTTATTTATTTTAGCTATTCGTCTTTTTCGGCATGAACTAAGACTTGTGTTTGTGTGGTTGTAAGCACTGTTCGGTGGGGCATCAACACATCGACTTTTGTAAAATAGTCTAGCAGTACAGATTAGAACGAGACTAGCTGTATATCGCTTTCGTCTCATTGTATCATTTGCTAGAGGTGTACCATTTGCCGCGCGTATAGTCGCGACTACACAAGCATAAAAACTGGCATCACCACCGCTTTGCATCGCTTTTGTACACTAAAAAAGCAGAAATATAATCACTTTACTTGCTATAACTATTTTTGTAACTAAATTACCGCTAATGATAAATCACTGCTGTTAGCGATACTTTTATTAGCTGCATATGAACTGTCTGTAAAAGCCCGTAAAATCAACTGATCCATACGATATTCTAAGAGAAAAACATTGTAGATTAAATAACAATCAACATCTAACATTGAAACCACGCGTCTCCAGCTATAAAATACGATTTACCTTCTCCCATTCCCTCTACGGCATTTGATTGTGTGTACGTGGGAATAATACTGAGAACAATGATGGCAGCTATGACTAAACCGATCAAACCCAATAAACACAAGCCACCAATCGCAAGTGCTGGGCCGATTATAGACGCTCTAGAACCTGTTCCAGTCATATGTTGACCTTAATAATCTAAGTTTGTGCATAGAAGAGAATTAGTTGGCGAAAATCAATGTATTAAACCTAATTCATTATTACCTGACGAGTTCAAATGGATTGTGAAATAAATACTGAAACTAAAACACACGTTGACTTAAAGCTTTTATACAAGAACGAACTAATACACTTTTAATAATTTCAAAGGGAAAACGAGAGAGTGATTGTAACATAAGTAACGAAATATTTTCTCATTACCTAAAGTATAATGAATATTACGGAATAAGTATCGAATTGTCGGTGCAATTAATCTTTATTTCTGCCTTCAAGTACAGATAGTATTTTTGCATGTATTCAGTGTTGGCGTTTCATCATGCATTTTAAAAAAGAAATATCATAGAATGTAAAACAGACTTGTAAAAATGTAACAAGTGCTTGAAGCAGAAACATCTGGATGTTAATATCCTATCAACAGTCATTTCGTTAAAACTAAAAGACTCATATACTTTGATGAAAAGAATTTATTCTCTTGTGCACAGGTACGACCAAAGCTTTTCAGTTGTGGCGAAAACACACCATTTTCACGTTACCCGTTCAGCTATTACTTACAAACAGAAGGTATGTAGTTTCATTTATTAGAAGCATTCGTACATGTAAAGTCAATTGGAAAAGTTGTAGAGCTAATGTGTATTTCGAAATTTTTAGTTGATCTTTTTTGGGTGAAAATCCCGATGATATTGCAATGTGCAAATTCGAAAAAAATTGAAGTAATCGGATAAGATAGAAATACATATTCATCGACTCAGTTTTTGATGCTGATCCCGAATATGATATTTGTATTGCATAAAAGATGAGTTCTGATGGAGAAAATTGAGAATTACGAGTAGAATTCTGACTTTTTCGCCTTTGATTTAGAAAAAAAGACTTTTCTCAGCAACGGAAAGAACTTTCAAAAAAAGCGATACACACTTTTGTGACTGGTGGTATAATGAATCGAACGCGATAAAATATTTGACTTGAAACTCTTTGAGTTGAAATCGATTTAACATCGTTTCTACACTCAGTTTTTTACGCGGAATTCGAAAAACCACTTTCGAAATCTGAAAAGAAAAAGAAACTGAACAATTTTGCATGTTTTGAAAATGATGCGTTTTTCTGATAAAAGTGATCCCTCTAAGTTTTTCAAAATTTTTAACCAGAAAAAAATCATTTGCAAAAGCTAAACCAGTTTTTCTTACTCAGTTTGATGCATTCTATCTAACCATATATAAAAACAAAAAGAAAACATTTACTGAAAGTTTGAATTGCGGGCGCCTTACCAATAAATTTTTTTCACAAATTGAAGAATTCCGTATTTCTTGTTCTTTTAATTGTAGAGACATTATCATACAGTTGATTTTCTTCAATTGCACATCATTGGGACGAGTATAAAAAACTGAACGAAACCTGATATTGCTCAGATCTTAAATAAATTTTTCGTTGTCGAAAAAAATTAAACAAGATGCCATTAGCAAAAAAAAGAAGCTAATTTTTCGAGTAAAACAATTACTATGACAACAAATTCCATCGACCTAGGTTAATTTTTATCATCAATAGGTCAAAACATGTTAAGAAAATCATTTACGAATAGGTAGGATATTAATAGTTGAGCGTAGAAAATAAATAGTAAATAATTTTATTACTGTCTGTCCATAAAAAGAGAATGGACTCTGCTATTTTTAAATAATTTTTAATAGAAAGCACACACAGCTCCCAGTTTTCGGCATTCAAAAGAGGAGACTTAGACGTACGATTCTATACACAAATGTTTGTTTTGTTTTTAGAAAAATATTTAAATAGCCAGCGAAAACTAAGTTTTACAAAAATTAGGATTTCCAGGTGCTTTTCACATAATATTAAAACATTCACTATTCATTTAGGAAACCGAAGAACGAGTTGGAAACTTCAGGTATGTTCTATTTTATTTATAAAAAATCTACAAAAAAAGAATTGACAAAACCTTATGGTAAAAGTTTCTAGAAAATCTTTAAACCAAAATATGATTTCTTAATTTTGTCGATGATATAATCATGTTTAGTCGACAAACCTAAATATGTTCTTAATTCTTCTCCAGTTTGCTGAGTGAATCTTGAATTTTTTAATATTATGAGACAAGAGCCTGGAAATCCTCATTTACTCATTGTTGAGCATTTTTCAGCCTGTATTGCAAAGGTTTTATTTCAAAGAACTACAATAGTGTGTATTTTGTAGACAATTTTATTCTCTACAAGATGTGCTAAAAATTGCTCTAGGCTAACGGAATTTGCTGTCACAATAATTGTTTTACTCGAAAAATTAGCTTCTTTTTTTTCCTAATGGTATCTTGTTTAATTTTTTTCGACAACGAAAAATTTATTTAAGACGTGAATAATATCAGGTTTTAAGTTTTGTGATTATAAACTCTTCGTGTTTTAATTTATTTAACAAAATTAGATTGAAAATTAAATACAAAGACGTTTCGGAAGAAATCTACTTCCTTCTTCAGTATAAGAAATAATTGAACTGTTTTGAAAATACACACTGTACACTTTTCTATCTTTTCTTTTCTTTTTCTTTATACTTTTTCTTATTTCTTAATAGTGGAATGAATGAATAACAGAACGATAGAACTGAGACCGAGACGAAACTACTCTTACGTTATTTCTTCTTCGTCCGTTCCACTATTACCGTCACGTTGCTCGTAACTCTTTGACTGTCTCTTTGATCGTAAAAATGGTCCAATATTTTCATCAAAATAAATCCTAATGCTTGTTTAGACCATCAAATACGTTTGTCATTGATAATGAGATAGACTGGAGGAAGAGACGTGTTAAAGAATCCATTTATTCAATTACTAACAAATCCATAAACAGACATAATGATATAGATCAGGCATGGATACTTTGTTGCATAAGAATACAGATCAAATCAAAAAGAAGATTGAATTTTTACGATCAAAGAGACAGTCAAAGAGTTACGAGCAACGTGACGGTAATAGTGGAACGGACGAAGAAGAAATTACGTAAGAGTAGTTTCGTTTCTGTCTCAGTTCTATCGTCCTGTTATTCGTCCATTCCACTATTTCTTCTTATACTGAAGAAGGAAGTAGATTTCTTCCGAAACGTCTTTGTATTTAATTTTCAATCTAATTTTGTTAAATAAATTAAAACACGAAGAGTTTATAACCACAAAACTTAATTCAATGATGTTCCAGACTATTACACAATATCAGGTTTTGTTCAATATTTTATGCTCATTCGAATGATGTGCAATTTAAGAAAATCAAATTTATGACAATGTTGCGTCAATTGATAGAACAAGAAATACAGAATTCTTCGACTTGTGAAGAAAATTTGTTGGTACCTTTTTTAAACAGTTTTTTTTCTCAACAAGGAAAAGTTTTCAAATGCTAGAAAGTTGGATTTATAGGTAGCTTTGCATGAAGAATCCGAAAATCATATTTAAATAACAATTTATTTTTCAAAGATTATCGATTTTATCGACGCGCTCACAAATCGTCTCTTAAATAAAATGTTAGTTGTTGTTCTTGTGTAAATAATTCTAGTTTCTATCAAACTTTTATCAACAAATGAAATTGGGCTCTTTCTTTAGTATACAGTTCTTTGTGGCATACATCTGTGTTTCATCTTTAGTCATTTCCATCTTGAATAGTCATGGTTGATAGCATAAATAACGAGCATCTTTCCACTGACAAAGGTGTTTCAATATTAATTCACAATTTCTGCTTCGATTTTCTAATTAGTAAACTTTGAGTAAGTAATTGCTTCGTGTAGGTAGGTATGTAGATGAGATCCACCAGATGACACACCTCTGTAGAAATGCATGACTATTTATTCAATAAACATGTATATGGTTTCTTTTTTTCTCAAGGAAGTCTCATCTTTCATTCCTGAACATAACTCATTTCACACTTTCTCATCCTTGTCCTTAAATTAATCAATCAAAGTTTCTGTGCGAACAGGGCGGGGAGAGAGAGAGTTAATGTTTAATACTAGATACCCATCAAATTTAATGAATGTAATTTGCTTTCAAAAAAGCAAATAACCTTGTTCTTTAGCTTCTTGTTTCCTCTTTCACCTCGAAATGCGGTATCTGTGATTGTGATAAATAATTAAATGATAATATAGAAAAAACATCTATCAAGTAGGAAAAGAACAAGGACAGAAGGAAAGCTTTTGCACCTTTTCTTATTAAGAACGGCTGTCTATACATTACTCACTACACATCAGCTATTGTATTTTTTATCTCATACTCACCATTCTTTTTCATTTTTCTAAACAAAACAGAAAAATGATTGTGTTTTCTGTGTCATGGAGAGAAACAGAGATCACAGAATATAAGTTAGTTTTATTCATATGTCTCAAATAACAAGCTTTAACTGTCTAGTTTCTATTGGTTGCTGGATCTAGTGTAAATCGGTTGAAATCGATTTTTCAAGAATCATCGAAGGCGCAGAATCATGAGTAAGGCGATGTCTTACTCGCATTTTAGAGGTACAACAAAATATCAGAGTCATGACAGACTCACGTCTTTCAGTGATCTTCACGTATCACTCATCATTTCGTTTTGTGTGTTTATTCACTATATCAGTCTCAGCTTGGGTTGAATAGAGTTTGATGAATTACTGCAACCATCAACGAAATATACGAAACTGGTAACGCTGCAATTTCATTCATATGCACTTACGAGAATATTCTGTATCCAATACTTTTTATCACTTAGTCCATAACTACAACAACCCTGCAAAATCGATAATAAAAGACACTCTTTATTGCTAATGACCCGAATCCTACATCGAAAATCATACAGCATTGTTAAGAAAAATTATGGAAAGAAATCGTAGTGTTTGGGACATCTGGGGATGTTTTCTCTGTCTCACTGAGAAAGAAAATCTGGTTAAAATAATTAGTTTGGCAGTTTCAAAAGATTCGAAAAAATAATTAATGAAAAATGAATGTTTATAATCGTAGAACGAACTTGATCATCACTGGTTTTAACCCACTACAACGGTGGTGGAGGCGGATGTTGCGGTAGTTGTTGTTTGAGAAGCAATTAACGCATTAATAAAAGCAAGGGATACTTGCTGGAGGTAAGAAACACCATTAGCTTCAAATGAAGAAAATGAAACGTTATATGTCTATTTCCACTATGTCATGAAGGATTGGATTTTATTCGTGGTCGTTCTCTACTATCTATCTAGTCGCATCAGAACACTTCTTCCTTCTACATCGCTTACAAACTAGTCTATTTCCGCTGTAAGTAAATATGGATGAAACTGTACTTACTACTGATGCCGGCATACATGGAATAAAGTGCATATCTAACTAAGTACAGTCCATACAGAACAAAAGTAGTACCATCGGCATAGGTCAGTTGCGAAACCAGACCAGTACTGTCAAAAGTTGAGTTTGAATTCAATATGGTATTTATTTTAGCTATTCGTCTTTTTCGGCATGAACTAAGACTTGTATTTGTTTGGTTGTAACCACTGTTCGGTGGGGCATCCACACATCGACTTTTGTAAAATATTCTAGCAGTACAGATTAGAAAGAGACTAGCTGTATATCGCTTTCGTCTTCGAAGTGTTGTAGCATTTACAGCTGTACCATTTGCCGCGCGTATATTCGTGACTACACAAGCATAAAAACTGGCATCACCACCGCTTTGCATCGCTTTTGTACACTAAAAAAGCAGAAATATAATCACTTTACTTGCTATAACTTTTTTCGTAACTAAATTACCGCTGCTGATAAAGCACTGCTGTCAGCGATACTTTTATTAGATGCACTACCACTGTCTGTAAGAGCCCGTAAAACCAACTGATTCATACGATATTCTAAGAGAAAAACATTGTAGATTAAATAACAATCAACATCTAACATTGAAACCACGCGTCTCCAGCTATAAAATACGATTTACCTTCTCCATTTCCCTGTGTGGCGTTTGATTGTGTGTATGTCGGAATAAGAGCAAGAATAATGATGGCAGCTATGGCTAAACCGATCAAACCCAATAAACACAAGCCACCAATCGCAAGTGCTGGGCCGATCATAGACGCTCTAGAACCTGTTCCAGCCATATGTTGACCTTAACAATCTAAGTTTGTGCATAGTAGAGAATTAGTTGGCGAAAATCAATGTATTAAACCTAATTCATTATTACCTGACGAGTTCAAATAGATTGTGAAATAAATACTGAAACTAAAACACACGTTGACTTAAAGCTTTTATACAAGAACGAACTAATACACTTTTAATTAATTTCAAAGAGAAAACGAGAGAGTGCCTGTGACAGAAGTAACGAAATATTTTCTCATTACCAAATCTATAATCAATATCAAGGAAGAAGGAGACAACGATCGAAGCAATTAATTATTATTTGTCTTCAAGTATAAATAGTATTTTTGTAGGTATTCCACGTTGGCGTTTTATCATACATTTTAAAAAAGAAATATCGCGCAGTGATAAAAAGATATGAGAGAGAGAGAACAAACCAGTTTGTGTTCGAGAAAATTAATTAAGTGCAGGAAAGTAGATTCACTGACTTGTAAATACATAGGCTGAGCCCGACTTTATTCAACGACTTCTAATTTATCTTAACTTTTTTAACTCATCAGCAATATGGAAAAAGATACCCCATTCTGTGTTACTCCACATTCTTAACGTAAAACGGGTTTGTAAAAATGCAATAAGTGCTCGAAGTAGAACCTCGAGATATTAATATCTTACCAACAGTCATTTCGTCAAAACTAAAAAACTCATGTACTTTGATAAAAAGAACTTATTGTCTTTAGTGGAGGTATCACCAAAGCTTTTCAGTTCCCTAGTGAATGTACTCAAAACTGTGAGTACTCAAAGTCGTACTCTGCTGAAAAATGTCCCGAGTACTCATGAATACTCACACATTTTTTTACTCATTGAGTACTCAGATGAGTACTCATGAGTGAGTAACGAGTACTGTGGTACGACTTTGGATACGCAAGCTTGGCTATTGTTGAGTACTCATATAACTTTTGACAAAATACTCATAAGTATTGTTCATCTTATATTTTCATATAGAGGAATGATCTCAGGCAGCCAGAATAGGACTACAAGTCTAGTCATAGACGAGTCCATCACTGACTAGATACAGAGAGACCAGTGAGAAAATAATAATATAAATATTCTATGTTTCGTCGCTAAATTCTACGCTCTTTATACAGTTTCAGCTTAGCAAAATAAAGCGATGAGTGAATATTTTCTGAGTACTCACATGAGTAACAATACTCAAAAATTGTTAGTAGTACTAATATGAGTACTCATAGACGAATTATGAGTAAAGTCGTACTCATCATATGAGTACTTTCACTAGGGTTGTAGCTAAAACACGCCATTTTCACGTCACTCATTCTACTATTACATATAAAACAAAGGTATGCAGTTTCATTTACTAGAGGTATTCGTTCATATTAAAATCAATTGGAGAGATTGTAGAGCAAGCGTTTAATAATATCTTTTAGCATTAGAACACCAATGCAATAGTGCCATCTATAGTCTTCCTTTAAGCCATAATCATTTGGATGAGATCAATAACCAACATTTTACTTAAAATGCAGAAACTTCCAATTGATAACTTGAATCATCATGAGGTACACAAAAACATCGATGAACATACGCTTCTATATATATGCTTTAACGTTCATTCTTTTCTTTTCTACAATTATTCTTTTTCCTTTACTTCTCTCAAACACGTCGAAACTTAGAGTAATGGAGGGGGAAGAAACATCTGGTTGTTAGCACTGTACTGTTCTACAATTTAAATAAAATGTTAGTTGTTGTTCTTGTGTAAATAATTCTAGTTTCTATCAAACTTTTATCAACAAATGAAATTGGGCTCTTTCTTTAGTATACAGTTCTTTGTGGCATACATCTGTGTTTCATCTNTGTGCGAACAGGGCGGGGAGAGAGAGAGTTAATGTTTAATACTAGATACCCATCAAATTTAATGAATGTAATTTGCTTTCAAAAAAGCAAATAACCTTGTTCTTTAGCTTCTTGTTTCCTCTTTCACCTCGAAATGCGGTATCTGTGATTGTGATAAATAATTAAATGATAATATAGAAAAAACATCTATCAAGTAGGAAAAGAACAAGGACAGAAGGAAAGCTTTTACACCTTTTCTTATTAAGAACGGCTGTCTATACGTTACTCACTACACATCAGCTATTGTATTTTTTATCTCATACTCACCATTCTTTTTCACTTTCCGCCTCCGATGCTAAACTAATTTTTTCCTGTCTCCTTAATCACCCAGTTGACGAATGTGCAAGCTCAAGTTCAAGTTCAAATTTATTTTGCATAAGCTGGGACACCACAAAGAAAATAAACGTTTAGTAACTTATAACATCTGGTAAACGGAAGCCTTAGTGATACCTGTATAATTAAAAACACAATAAATGTGATAATTGTATACGACTGGTACATAAAGTTTAGGCATTATTATACATGAGATACATGTTTGACAAAAAAGAGATCATATTACATTTAAGATTACACTGATTTCATTCTTGAATATGATAGATTCTAACTGGACTTCATACTGGCTTGATAAAAAAATGTGTGGACTCTAAGTCAAGTCCAAGGGCGTCAACAAATACTGCATTGTCCGGGCTTTGACTTGGTCAGCTCTAGTACAGAACTTAATTGGTTAATACTCCGCAATTAAGGTGCAAGAGCACAAGTTCTGTTAGAGTTTTTCTTACAATCATTGACTCTAGAGATTAGCAAAACATAAAGCTCAGACGGCTTCAATCAGCTGGCAAGGTTCCTTCGTAAGACAAGTGCATAACCAGCGTACTGTTTTCGAAGGTGGTCTGAACGGTTGGATGGATTCGGTGTAACTAAAATAGAGTGCTATGGGGGTCGTCTACAGAAGAAAAGCTTTTTTCTTCGCTACATATTTGGATAGATTTTGATAACTGTACGATAAGTAATTTGTAGCTCGAAATCTGAGCTTTCTGAGTATTTATCTTCAATATAAATAAAATTAAGTTTTGTGTATAGTTTCATGAAAAAACTGGCTGTAAAAAAATTGCTAAATTTTCTCCGGCGAGACTTTAACTCGTGACTATATCGAACGTTTGATATGAAAAAGTATTTATGTACACAGAGAGATAGAGTGGAAAACGCTTAATAAATCGATACAAAAAAGTTTTTCTCAAAGTTTTCATTTGAATAAAATATAGTCTCAGCTTTCATTGGAACGTCATTTTTTACACAAAATAATTATGACGCGATTATGAAAATTATTTTCATCTATAAATTTTGAAACAAATAACTCCCGAAACACCAGCTTTCATGCTAGATACATGATCAAAAAAGTAGCTCGTTGGATTGCTGTGCTCTATCGAAAACTGCATTTTATATCGAAAATGCCTTGTAAGATTTGTCTTATTTATAATATGGATAAAATCTGGCATAATTGGCACTTGTTTTGTATGAATCGATTCCTTGAGAATCCGGCTACAAAGTTAATTAATAAAGGGAGACTGACTTAACGATCTTGCGAAGACAGAAGATTTCGATATCCTTAAATGAGTGAACGATTCAAAATGATTCGTGTCTCCAATTGTTAATTCTACTATGGATTTATCTTTGATACAAACGGTCATCAGTTCAATGGTATTTCGAGATGGTGCAACACGTTCATTAGGAAAATATACTATTTTTGAGATGTCACACAATGGAACATGACTGGATATTCATATAGATATGAGTGATCCTGATGAACATTGTACCGTGTGGACTCAAGCCATAGACCACCTATGTTCTCCTTTATGGTTAAATGAGACTATTTGAATTTATTACTATGTTACTCAACACAGTTCACTCAATATCTGCTGCTAAAAATTTTTTTATAATCATCAGCCACTCATACGCAGTGAGTAATATCACGTATTTTTCGTTCTTTTTCCTTCTGTTCTTTAGTGGTAATTATGTGTTCTCTTTCTTCGGGTAATTTTCTCCTATTCCCAGAAAGGAAAAAGGCAGAACGATGTTGAAAGGGCAGAAGATTTTGAGATCCTTAAATGAGTGAACAATTCCAAATGATTCGTGTCTCCAATTGTTAATTTTACTATGGATTTATCTTTGATATAAACGGTCTTCTGATCATCTTTCATCTTATTTTTGCTTAAAAATTCATTTGGTTTTTGTAAAAACTGACTTCTTGAAACTGTGGTCAAAAGTTGTCTCATCCTCTTTTGGATCTACTGCTCAGTCGATAAGTAACCAAGCTTTTGCTCTTCGGAAAACGCAGAAACATGTCCTCTATCCACCGGTGAAAAGCCCAAGTTTCTGTCCCGTTTTGTTTGGGTGTGGTGAAGGTTTTACTGCCGTTCGTTAGAGCGTGACACTCAATTGCCCGCCCCTTTCTCACGGTCAAACCACGTAACATGTAGACTCTATTTTTTTAACCATATATGTTAAATGTTGATGAAAACATTGAATAAAAATATCGACGCTTCAAGTTATTTACCTAGAGAAAAACTTGAAAAATACAGCAAAATGTCTCACTTCCTACTTTGTCCCACTCTCAAATGTATCTAAGTAAAACAAGTAAGCTTCACTCAAGCTGAATCAGACTTTCAGCAAACAGGTTTTTTCTGACATGATGAACCGAACGGTCGACTCTCTTTTTTCAAATGTACTCTTTCTACCGAAATAGTTTAAAATCATCACAATCGCAAGACGGCCTATAAGGTGTACGTCGCCAGCGAGCTAATCTAAAGAAAATTTATAATCGGATACAACGTTTAACAAGATTAGTCTACATCAATAAACTGGCAGTTAAACAGATTTTCATATAGTTCACTTTTCCTCAAAAAGCAATATATACAAAAAATCTTTCACACAACATCTCTGTAGTGCAGATGGTTGCTTTTAGTAAATCGAAGTTGCATAACGCTCTTTTTAACATGAAAAGTTGAACGTACTTGCCCTCAGCCATCCACCGTCGTCGCAATTTGAATCAATATCATCGAGCAAGGATTTGAGTATTCAATAGCGACACATTTAGCTCCTAACAACCACATTCATTGCGGTGGTAAGACTGTCTCGACGTCGACTTGAGAAATAATAAAAATATCAGCAATGATTAGACTGCAGATTCAAACCAATTCAAGATTCGTTTGCATACTTTTAGTTCGTTTCTTGACTGTGCCTCCAAAAACGCTTAGGTCGATGATCTCCTTGCCAGTCTCGCAACGTTTTTACTTGTATTAAGTCTTTATTTTCAAATGAAAGACTGGCTCACCAATCAAACTGTATTCGACAACTTTCATCCTCATTCATTTTCCTGTACGTAAGACCTACCAGCAGGTTCGGCTACTCTGTCCGCAATTTATATTATTTTGCCTTTTTTGCACTGAAAAAGTAATTTACGATTCCAAGAAATATTTTTTGCCTATAATGGACGTGTGCATCGACGTATGCAGCTCAGTTAACCCCCTTTAGTTTCGCTAATCGCACCACGTTCGACTTTTACACTGGTTATGTTTTTTTAGGTTAGCGCTATTGCCACCTCTGAAGGTATCTCTAAGAAAATATGACCACCTTCGGACGTGTCATTCAGCCGCTATTCCTACCTCACAGTGGGCATGTAGGCGGACATTTGGTCGAAAATCGAAAGTGAGCTTTTCTGTGATTTAAATAGTATCAAAAATACAGCGTTAAATGTACTATCGAATGTCGTAAAATTTTTTATTCTATGAGTTTTCCTTATGGAATTATTCGAGAAAGAAAACACAGTGATATAAGGAAAACAGACATGTACAGTATAATCAAAACGCGCGAGTTAGCGGAAGTGTAGTCTTACTTATTTTTTCACCAAAATGTTCCTTAGTATATCCTGTATTTGTCCTACAAATGTAAATTGTACTAAAAAGTTGTGAGATTTTGTGAGTATTTGTAGTATACTCACAATATCTCACAACTTTTTCTGCCGATAGGTACATGTTTTCTAAAAACCCTTTGTTTTTGAGGTAATTTGGACTTTCTACCCTTATATGTTACTTTACTTGAATAATTTATATATATTCGGATTCCACGTGAAAAACTACTTTTATTCGTAACTAATCTTTTACGTACTAATCTTTTATTTGTAAAACTAATAAGAGTACTCGATGTATCACTTATTAGTTTTACAAATAAAAAATTGTTTGACAAAAATTTTCGAATTTGACTTTTCTTACTTCTATTAAAATTTGACATGTAATAAGACAATATTATACGAAAATAATCATTTTTTAACTCATAAAACCAGATGTGCGCCTGTTCTATGAAAAAATGCCCACTGTGCACCTTCTAAGAGTGTCAGTTAGAGTTATTGGAACCTTCTAGCTTACTACTGTGTTAGAAGATGTCAATTAGTGTGACACAACTATTCCTCGAGCTTCTTGAAAATAGATGCTACGAAAACTAAATTTTAGAATACTAGCAGAATAACTTGTATTACTCAGTCTACTTGTTATAATACTTTCAATACAGCTTCATCTTGAACTAATTACACAACACATGAAAAGCCGAAGCAAATTCTCACTATATCATGCACATATCTTTTATATGAAACTACTTTTAGAACCCGCTATCACACTGCTGTCACGTACACACTTCAACGTCCACTACACACTAACAAAAACACCCAAAGTTATATTATGAAAAATTCGCGGAAGAGTCGTGTCACGCTAATTGACACCTTCTAACGCAGTAGTAAGCTAGAAGGTGACAATAGATTCTTAGTTACACCTCTGGAGGTAGCAATAGCCATTCTCTTTTTTTTAAGCGTACGCTTACTTCAATTCTGTTTTAGTCTTTAATTAAGTTAATTATACGTTTTGAAACTATGCTTGCTCATTTTCTGGCCTGATATTCGTTGTTTACTTCTCTTTTGGTTGTTTTTCTAATCGTTTTCTATTGGCTAAAGCATGAAGATCATCTGTTTCATTAGTGTTCATTTGGATAATCTTTATTCATATAACTAATTTGAAACTTTTCATTTGTTTGAAGTGTGTAGGACATACTACAAAGAGTAGAATGATTTGATTATGACGTATTACACACCGTAGCATTGATACAATTCAATGTAATATTAAGACCTCCCTGCAAAAAAACGATAAATTTGGTACAATAAGCAAAAATACTTTGATTATCTCCATAGGTGTCTGCATGTGGTTAGTCAGTCTGCTGAGCTCAAAAGAATATTTTACTTGGATCTGGAATTCTGCTCAAAATATTTCAGAAAAATGCGTAATTTTGTCTGTGTCGAATAGTATTTGATGGTTTTTTATATTAAAACTTCACACTAAAATAAAATTCTCGTTTCAAAAGATAGCCCGCAATCTGAATATGTAATCCAAAAATTAGAATAGTTCTAAGTTTTGCCATAGTTCACAAAAGATAACAATAAGACGATTTTGAGAAAGTACGTCCCGTCATCACTTCGATGTTGTCTATTATATTCAGACAAGAGATCGTCCCGTGTCCGGAGTGAACGCATAAACTTTTCGGAGCGGCACGTACGGACCGGGCCAAATGCATTCTACGTTCTACGGACCGGCTCACGGGGTAGCCCGTACAATCTAGATTAGTATGGAAACATAGGAGATATTAAGAGCGCTGGATTTCGGTAATATATTAGTAGATACAAGCTTATAGAAACATGAACTTATAGAACAGATACTCAAAGGACAGTCGACTTCGTCAGCAACATTTTCAAGAGAAGATCATCTTCTCTTGAAAATGTGAGAGAAGATATACACGTTTAATACGAGTATTGCCTTTTTTGTGTTGTCTTGTAATTTTATCGACTTTTTGGGAAAAGGACTGGGTTCGCATGCAGGCCATCGAATTGCAGCCCGGTATTGTCCGATCCGTAAACAAGATTCAAAAACGTAGACCGAACCCGGCCCGGCCGGTGGGGATCCGTGGACCCCGCTGGGTGTTTGAATTTCAAACACTGGAAATAGAGTAAACTTGTGTTATTAGTGGCGTGGTCAGAGACAACGGCAAAATATACTTTGTCTGAGATTCTAAAAGTCACTTTTGGTGTCAAATTATTTAGTTTAACCGCAGTACTAAAGATAACAAGAAAGATTATACTTGAAAGTACACGAAAAGCTACTCTGATCCATTTTAACGACGTTATAATCATTAGAAAAAATTTAAACTTTAAATAGAATAAATATGCAAAGTTTGCCATGTTTCACTTAATTGCTGCATTTTATTAACAAACTTTTGACCTATTCTTGTAAAGGAACCAATCGCAAATCTTTTAAAGAGAAATTAACTCGAGAGAACATGGGGAAGCAGAGAAAAATTGCAAACACAAATCCCTCATTCTTTATGCCACACCCGCTATGTGAATAATTTTTTCTGCACGGTAGTAATTTTTTCGTACAGAAACAAACATTTTTAGTAAAGTTAAAGTTTAGTGGAGTTTCGGTAATATGTATTACCGAAAACTCACACTCACTTTGGATGTCATCTCTGATATTCTTTGAGAAAAATAAAATATCCTTTTTTAACTAACATATAATTATAAACCAGAACGATCGTTTCAAAACTTTAACCGTATGACGACCATGATTGATTTGACATTTCTGCAGCTGACGAGGAAAGGTCCCCGAGTGCCATCTTGAATTTCCCTTAAAACATACTTGATTATGGGTAATTTTTGATGCTGATGACGAATCTCATATCCGTTCATCCTCATACGGTCTTACGAAACCTATGTTCAAATTTGGTGTCTTCAAAAACCCATAGTGAACTTTCGTCTCAACAAATTCGGATAGTGTCAGATTGTAGAGCATATCAAATAAACCGTGTGGACAAGTTTTGAGAAACAAAGAACTTTTCACCTAGTTATAAAAATTTCAGTGTTTTATCCAGCCAAAATAAGGATTGTTGAACTATTTTTCCCATACAAACCTATAAGTCAACGAAAATTTGTCCTTTATTTCTCAAAACTTATCCACAACGGTTATTTGATATGCTCTATAATCTGACACGATCAGAATTTATTCAGATGAAAGTTCACTATGGATTACTGAAGACACCAAATCTGAACAGGTGATTCTGTGAGAGCATATGGGCATGTACGGATATCAGATTCGAGATCAGCATAAAAAATTACTTATTATTATTAAAAATTTATATAATTAATTAATTATTATTATGAAAAACAAGTATATTTCAAGGAAAATTCAAGATGATACTCAGGGACCATTCCTCGTGAGTTAAAAAGTATTATGAAGCCGTGTATATGCGGCGGTGTCTGTGAAACTCGATAGGATTGAACTTACCTTGCGCAAAGGATCTAAAATTGGATTTAGTCTGTCCTGAGCTGAAATGATTCTGCCGTCTTTGATGCTATTAGACATGTAACAATTCTTTTTTGAAGATTATTGAAAAAAAATTCTAGTTCTGAGACTATTTGTTTTAAATGTTTTTTACATACATAGGATTGTTCTGCAGATTTTTCTCTACAAAATGACATATAATGAAGTTTGTATTTGCATTTGAGAAGGTGAAAACAAGGAAAATATTAACCAATTCCATATCAATTCTAATTTCAATTTCACTTTTTAAAAAATAGCCTATAATGGTTAATTTACTGTGGACGCAAAATTTTCAAATAGCCACTTTTGCACAGAAAAGTCGACGCTATACTCCTACATTGTGGATAAAAATTGGTAACAAATAATTGGAGAGATTATTATTTGATTATTATTGATTATTTTTGCAGATACACTAAAAAAAAACAATTTTATAATTGGTACACGCCCAGATGGCTATGATTGGAGTGTAAGGAGTTACACTAGAAGAATATATTATAAACACAATCAATTCAACGTATTTACGATGTTTGATAAGACTAAAAATAGTGTTAATTACTGATGATTATACTGTGTCAACGTTATCAATGGCTTTCATGGTAAATAAAAAGTACTAACATCCAATTTAGTTATCTACCTATCTAGGCAAATGATAACACATCGAATATGTACATAGTTTCTCACATGAGTAGATCCTGCACCTCTATTACTCACACAAAGCTTCTCAGTGAGTAGAGACAACATTCTCAAAACTTTTTAATCTTGAACTTGAACTTGAAAGTTTATTTTATGCCCAAGAAAACATCTCGTAACAAAGGAAAGCACAAAGAAAACCAAAGATTTGTAAATACAGTGCCACCACACTGAAAAGAGAGTATAGAAAGAAAAATCAATAACCAAGGCGCACTTCTCCAAAACTTATAGAATTTTTTCATGAAAGCTCTAAAAACAGCTTAAAACAGTACTCCACAAACGTAGAGGTACCGCCGTAACTGAATGAACGACCAACCTAGTGATTCCTAATTTAGTATAGTCATATGCCTCATGCCGATCATCAAGCAATTTCGAGTCTTTTTGATTGGATGATTCGACAGATATAAGCGTTCTATCGCTTTTTTATAAAATTACTTATAACTCCGGATCCAAAAGAGATGAAAACTCTTTTCTTTTTTGACTAAAATATATAGCCCTAAATCTCCTCTGTTTCTCACTAAAAATAGTTTTATTCACTTCAGAATTGCATCAAATACTCCACAGTATCTGTATCTAAAACATTTACACAAAATTTGAAGGTTAACTATATTATAGGGTTCAAGAAATTCATTTTAACCCTCATCCGCCCACCTATCACTTGTTGCCCACCTGGGGTCCGTCCGGACCCCAAGTTGATAAAACAGGTTTAAAAATCACTGTTAAGACATGGAACATTTTTAATAACATATTCGGATTCAGCCTCGAATGATGATGAATATTTTCAAAAAAAAAACAAATCTTCAGCATAAAATTTGTATTTTGAAATTTAATTTGAAATTTGAAAATTTAACTATTTTGAAAAGTAAAATATCTCAACTCAGGTAAGCGTTGCAGACTTCGGACAAACGTCA